>JAJOOR010015142.1:0-18442 GCA_036250505.1 Solanum acaule
AAAAACAGCTTACTGGAAATTGCAAATCTGCACAGACAGGTTTTACGAAAATGGTCATAACTCCTTCATTCTAACTCGGAATGAGGTGAAACCAAGTGCGTTGGAAAGCTAACTCATAGGGCTTTAATTTTGATAGTGTATGGCCCTTCCAGTTCCTTGTGTGCTAAGAGATATTCCCCTTTAAAGTGGACCCTTCCAAATAACATTTTTGCGATTTTCGAATTTTGATACGGTTGCTCTAAAATTCGGGTTAGACTCATTTGCCACTCAATTTGACCCCTTGAATAAGAATTTGAAGTCGAATTTCCGAAATCATGCACGGATTTTGAGATATATGGAAATTACAATTATAGGTGTTTTCGTAGCACATTTTCGGGTATTTTTGGTGTCGTTTCAATTGTTCATGACTATTTTTCAGCATAGACCCTATTTTGAGTATTCAACGAATTCGTATTAAGTATCTTCTAAACAAAACATTACTGTTTAAATTGAGTTTTGAGGAAGTACATAACAATTTAAAAAAGAGTATAGGGGAACTAAGTGTTTCCCAAATATTTCATTTTTACATGAAGAAAAAGAGTAGAGTTTTTGAGAAAAGTCAAAAGTGTTTTCAGAAAGATTAAGTACAGATCAGTTACCTCTTAAAGACACCCCTTTTTGAGTAACTATCTCAACTCAGAATGTTTTTTTACACTAAGCAAAGAGAAACCTTGTTTTCCAAATAAACTATGAGTTTCAGAGATAGTTCATTCAGAGACAGTTCAAAGCAGTTGCCTCTTTTAAGAGGATAGTTTGAGAAATTATCTCAAACTATAGAAAAAGTAATGTTTTTATACATTTGAGCAGCAGTATACATTATTGGGAATAGTATTGAACACTTGTTTTATTAGGAAAATATAATTTGATTGGTTTAGAGTCGCCACTTAATTTTTTTAAGTAAAATTAAGAAAACTGATTTTTTCAAAAGATTAAAAAAGAAATCTAATGAAAATATTCAAAGGGGTTCGGGGTTCATATTGCATTTCGGGAAGGGTTTTAAAGCACCCGAAATGCCCGCTAATACGCGGTTATCCGACAATTAATTATTTGGATAAAATATTTTAACTTAACTTGAATTGAGCAATTTTATAGTTAGGACCATTTTAAGAAGAAAAAAAAAGGAGAAAAAATATTAAAATATTATCCAAGTGATATAGTTTGCAAGCTTATTCATTTTTTTTTATTTTTTTTAGGTCAAGTAAGAGATGAATAGTTTAGTTAAGTAATTAATTCAAAAATGGGTCTCTTTTGGGGATTTGAATTCTTTTAAAACCTTAAGATTAGTAGCAAATAATAACGAGTAAACAAATATAATAAAACAAAGAGAGAAAGGAACTTGGGCCCAAATCCGATTTTCATGTCCGCTTGGGCCAGTATTTGGGCCCATTTTTGTTTTGGACCTTTGGCCCTATTCTTGCCCATTTTTGTACCTGTCCTAGACTAAATTTCAAAATTTACTACTTTGGGCCTTAGGCCCATCTTCCACCTGTCCTAAATTCCAACAAGATAATAATAAATGAAATGACAAGGACTTAGGCCCAAAATAACAAAATACAATCTCTTATGAAGATTAGGCCTTTAGCCCAATCTTTTCAATCTTTCGATCTGTTTCAAATTCTTTCAACTCCGGGACCTGTACGTCGATTTTTATAGTTGGCTAACTCGGAAAGAGGGGAAATTGGCCCTCCATGGCCCAACTCGACATGAGGGGTGAAGGAGAGGAGATCGAGTCGAAAAGAGACTCGGAGCAAATTTTTACATGCAATGAAAACGAGGGAAAAAGAGTTAATACATAATCTGAGAGAAACAAGGAAAAAAGATATGCTAAAATATATAAAGTGAAAGGAATGAGACTATACTAAAAAGTAATCCAAAACTAACGGATATGCCAAAGGCTTTAAAGAATGGACTAAAACAAGGAAAACAATGCTCATAATATGCTAACTTTAATTTCAAAGCAATAAACTTGCTGGAAAATTCTTTTAAAATCAAACCAAATGAAAACTTTAACCAAAGAAGTGAATAAATAAATAAGAACAAAGCATAGAGCTAAATTACCACCTTAGAGACATGTAAATCAAGTAAGCTTAGAATTAACCAAACTTGAACTTCCCAAGGCAAGACAGAAAGCAAACAATAACGAAGGCAACACTCTTTCGAATTAGAAATGTCAATAATCAGAGGGATAACATAAAGCACATGAATTGAGGCATTTATCAAGCTGGTAGAAATTGATATAATTAAATCTGAAATATAACATATGAGAGTAAGAAAAACTGAGTTTAAGAAGTAAAGAGTGAGGCAGAGCTAACTTAAAGTAAATTAAACCACCTTCAAACAAATTTCCTCTCTAACACATAGCTGACAACAAACAATGAAGAAGTGACTAAACAATGCTTTATACCACTAAGAAGAGGTCAGTAGCAAGTCTATGTACTAACGGAATAAAACTAAACCTTTAAAACATGAGCAAATCGGTGAACAAAATTAACAAGGTCTGCTAAGCCTTTAAAACGAGTTCATGCTTATGAGAGTTAACTTGAAGAGGATATTGATATCGAACTATGACACATTAAAGCAAGTTTAATGGACTTTACAAACGTAATCAGATAAACACGAGAAGGTGAATCAAATAATGAAAGGTTTCAACATTTTGAGGAATCACAAGAAGGCTAACAACAAACAAAGAAAAAGAACGAAATATTAAATATGCATATCCATATTTTCAGCGAGCAAACAACAAGCAAGATTCCAACTCAACTAAACGCATACCGAAAAGAACCAGCATAGATCGAAGTTAAACAGGAAAGGCTAAGTAGAGAGATTATTACCTCTTTTAGGGCAGCGAATTGGGAACGACGAGTCAGCGGCTACGCTCCTTCCTCCACAAAACTCGAATACGGACAGTGAACGAGAATTTCGAGCAGAAACTCGGGATCAAACGAATGCTATGAACCGAGAGCAAAGGAGAGAGGAGAATGAAACTTAGACATAGCATTGACTATCTTTTCTGCTTTCTTTAGGTGTATTATGTATTTCAGATGTATTTCGTGACTATTTTCGCTTAAGCTCCTCTTTGTATTAGTTTCAAGAATGTTAAACTTTTCCAACTTGTTCCCAATTTTCCTCCCCTTTTGAATTTCAAAATTCCCAAAATCTTTTCACCATTTTGGGCAAACACACTTTCCCTGCGATTTCAACCCATTCTGAAAGAGGAAAGGGGTGAATCGACGCTTGGGATCGACTCGATTGTACCTGCTACTCGTCGTGTCTTCATCTTGTGCTGGCTAGGACAAACGCGGGCTGGCAGGCGCAGCTGCGACAGTACTGTGGAGAGAGACGCTGAGGAAGAAGACGAAATTCGCAGTGTACTCTCTATTCCTTGTTGCTTTTCGTGTATTCTCCATGTTCACGCCGTGTATTGCTCTGTGAACTCGCTTCACTGTTAACGTTGAAGGAGATGTTGATGGGTCTCTTCTGCCGATCGAAATTGGACCGGCTCGGTGTATGAATTGGATTGCTAAAAATAGAAGGGGAATTGGGAAGTGGGCCACTGGGAATGATTGTAGGCTGATGGAAAAAAATGGGCTTGGGGTCGGTTGGTGTATGTTGTTGTTATTATTATTTTATTGGGTTATTTGGGGAAATGGGTCGGCTGAGGTGGGGTTTTGGGCTGCTGGTAGAGTAAAGTATGTATTGTAATTGTATGGGTATGGTATTAAATTGTAAAAAAAAATATGGGTGGGGTCGGTTGAAAGGGAATTAGAAAAACTTAGCCAATTCAATTTAGTTAAGATAGATTCGGCTAATAATTAAATAAGACAAATAGATATTAATTAATCAACGAGCTTCTTAATCTTAACAAAATAAAATAATTAACTTAATTATAAACTAATTAATTTAACAATATAAACTACTAAATAACCAAATACTTAAATAAAGCTAAAATCTTCTTGAGACAAGTTTCGAACATTCGTAAAATATACTAATTAGGCACATAATTATACAATAATTAAATTAATTATAAACTAATTAACTCAAAATATAAGCTATTAATTAATTTAAACTAAATAACCAATTATTTAAATAAAGCTAAAATCCTTTCGAGACAATTTTCAAACATTCATAAAATATACTAATTAGACACATAATTATATAATAATATCATATTTATTATTTTAAAATTTATAAAAATGACAAAACTACTTAAAATGACTTGAAAATTATTTTGAATTTTATAAAGCCAATTATTTCAAATCATTTGAAATTTAGGAAGCTCAATGATAATTTATATTGTGGAAGCCCAAAATTGGGTGTCAACAACTGTCCCTCGTTTTACTTGGATAGATGCAACAAATTCGAGGAAAATGAAATTGACAAATCCAATTTTGACCGACCACACCTTCATAAAAAAAAAGGGACTTGGTACGGACTTGGGAATTATGGCCGAATCTTGAAAATGGGTTTCCTACATATCTCAGGCTATATGAGAATTCAAGCCACTTGTAGTTCGATACGCCTGATTTGACACACGACTTGAAAGAATTCAAAGTCATCCCGATATCAGATTATGAAGAGATCGGAATGCTCGAGAATAAGATTTAAGAGCGAATGATGGAATACAACTGAGTTTTCAACACTGATCCCGCCTACATATCCCTCAACTTAGGGAATCAGGCTGCTTGTAGTTCGACTCAATCGGTTGAAAAGGAAGTCTATTATGCAAGATAACCTTTGGTTCTGGAAAAAAAAAAAAGTGGTGCGCTTCACACCCATGATTAAGAACTTACACATACATAATTTCCAAAGCTCTTGGTGTATTGTCACTCGGATTGAAAAGCTTCTTCCGGTAGAGACCAAAAATTTCCAGATGCGAAACTGAAACCAACAAATCCAAAGATAAACCCACATGCCTTCTGATAGGAGTGTGGTTTGATTGTGGTGGAAGCCACTCCCTGCTTGCGTCTTAAGAGTTTGGCACTCCTATTTGGACTATGTCCCAGTTCGCTGCTAAGAAAAAGTTTCACGTTGTGCTGCATCCCTTTTGATGTCGTCCGCACCTGTGGTTTGTTTTTGAGAATTCATCCTCTCAGATGCTCTTGATAAAGACTGAGATAAAATTCATTAGCATGAAAATGCAATTCAAATGGAGAGATATTGTCTTTTATCGTGTTGACACTTAATTGCTCTCTTTGAACATTTGACGTCAACCCCATCAGATTTGACATAAAGCAAATAAAGCTTATGTCTCATATTTGCAATATAATCTTCAATATAATCTTCCTTTGATGTCAAAGCAATAAAATAAGCTGATGTAATATATTGACGATTCTCTTGATGTCGCTATTGTAAAGAAAAAATGATGCAGTCGATATTGATCTTCTTGTGATGGGTAAGTCTTTCTCTTGCGATGCATAACTCTTTCTCTTGCTATGCATGAATCCTTCTCTTGCGATGTATGAATTCCTTTCCCGCGATGCATGAATCTTTTTCCCGCGACGCATGAATCTTCTCTTGCAATGTATGAATCTTCTCTTGCAATGCATGAATCTCTTTTCTCGCGATACATGAATCTTTTTCCCGCGATGCATGAATCTTCTCTCCCGCGATGCATGCATTTTTTCTTTGCGATGCATGACTTTCTTTCCTGCGATGCATGGATTTTTCCCACAATGAATGAATCTCGTCTTGCAATGCATGAATCTTCATCTTGCTATGCATGATTTCCTTGTCTTGCTATGCATGACTTCTCTGAGACGCGTGACTTCTTTCTCTTGTTGTGCATGACTTCTCCGCGATGCATGACTTCTTTCTCTTATTATGCATGATCTTCTTTTCTGATGACACCATCCCCGATACCGAATGAAGATAATGCCTCACCAGAAAACATAGGTGATCTTTTGGGTATCTTCTGGGTGGCGGTATCGTCTCAATCGACAATATAAATAAAATGACCTTCGCAGTAGTGGTATCATCTCTTTAGACAATACGATATAAATGACTCCCCGGGTAGTGGTATCGTCTCATTCGACAATATAATATAAATGACCTTCAGGGTAAGAATATTATCACATCTAAAAATATATGGTAGAAAAACGTCTTCCAGGTATCTTTAGTTGCTGGAAAATAATAATATCGCTCTTTTCGTGGTTTTCATTTGTTCCATCTCCAAACATAGTTGCAATGTTCATTATGATCCTCGCTTTGTTGAGAATTTGAACGAAATAATGCTACTAATATTCCCAATTCTTTGGTATAAGAAGCATAAAACTTTTCCTGCATCCACAGAAAAATTATTAGTTAAAAATGAACTGATCTGTGTCGATCTCTTCGGTTGTCTGCTCCTTGTCTTGCTATCTCCGGTTGATTTCTCTGATCTCCCGCTTCTTGATAGATAAGACAAATATATATATATATATTATTTTTATTTTTTGCAAAATAATTGAAGCATATGAGAAGGTCTTTTAAGGAAAATAGATTTTCAAAAGTAATGTTCGAAAAAGGTCACTGCCAAGTGTCATGTCATGTCGAGCTTAATAAGCGTCTTTGAGGTTGATCCACCGAGGTTTATGTGATCACTTGCTGGGAAGTATCAAAGTTGCTCTAAACTGCCGATGAACCTTGTTGAAATTTTGAGGCCATCCTCAAAATTTCTGTCCCAGTTAACTGTCTTGGCTTATCTTCAACCGTTGGTGAGCAAATCACGGAATTTTTGAGATCCTCTCAAAAATTATGTCCCAGTTGCAAATTTTAAAATATCTTCAGTCTCAACTTCGTTGGAGAGATCTCTTTCTTGAGAATTTTTGAGTCCCTCTCAAAAATTTTGTCTCAGTTTCTATCGTAAAGAGAAAAAATAGAAATCTTACGGGAGATATGACCGAACCCTTGTGGCGCCTACGTATCTTGTTGAGGTAGGAATCAGGTCAAACGTAGTCCTCCCCGAGAGGAATAAAAAAAATGGAAATTTACAAAGAAACCGACCGAGGCCGACATAAACCGCCTACGTATCTCATTTTTTAGAATTCAGGTCGAACGTAGTTCAAATACAAAGAAATATTAAAAGGGATAAAGGGGTGACCGAGGCCGACATAGGCCGCCTACATATCTCATTCTCGAGAATTCAGGTCAGACGTAGTTCATACATAATGATAGATTTTAAACAAAGCAATTACAAGCAAATAACCGAAGTACAAACTGAAGCTTCACACATAATATCTCTTAACAGCATCTGAGTTGATCGGTTTTGGCCATTCGGTGCCATCCATCTCCGACAGGACCAAGACACCTCCAGATAACACTTTGCGAACCATGTAGGGTCCTTGCCAATTCGATGCAAATTTCCCTTTGTACTCATCTTGATGAGGGAAAAGGCGTTTAAGGACCAACTGACCGATTTCAAATATCCTGGCTCTTACTTTCTTGTGGAAAGCACGAATCATTCTCTGTCGATATAGTTGTCCATGACAAACAACAACCATTCTCTTCTCATCAATCAATGTTAACTTATCAATTCGCTTGCGAACCCATTCAACATCACTCAATTTAACTTCTTGGATGATTCTCAATGAAGGTATTTCAACTTCTGCAGGTATAACTGCTTCTGTTCCATATACTAGCAAATATGGAGTAGCTCCAACTGATGTTCTGACAGTTATTCGGTAACCCAACAAATCATATGACAACATCTCGTGCCAACCTCTGCGATTATCAATCATTTTCCTCAAAATCTTCTTTATGTTCTTGTTGGCAGCTTCTATGGCTCCATTCATTTGGGGACGATAGGCAGTTGAGTTCCGGTGAGTAATCTTGAATTGTTCACATATTTCTCTCATCAAGTGACTATTGAGGTTCACTCCATTATCGGTGATGATGGAATCTGGCACTCCAAACCTACATATCAAATTGTTGCGAACAAAATCAGCTACAACTTTCTTGGTCCGACTTATACGAAGCTCCTTCTACCCATTTGGTGAAGTAGTCAATGGCGACCAAAATGAATCTGTGTCCGTTAGAGGCGGCTGGCTCTATTGGACCAATGACATCCATGCCCCAAGCTACAAACGGTCAAGGTGAACTCATGGCATTGAGTTCATGAGGTGGGACTCGAATCAAATCACCATGCATTTGATATTTATGACATTTCTCCACAAACTTGCAACAATCATGCTCCATAGTCATCCAAAAATCACCGGCGCGAAGGATCTTTCTTGCCAAAGTGAGCCCATTCATGTGAGTACCACAAACTCCGGCATGTATTTGTTCCAGAAGCTTTGCAGTTTCACTAGCATCAACACATCTAAGAAGACCTAAATCTGGAGTTCTCCTATAAAGGATTTCCTCGCTTGTAAAGAAACTGATGGTCATACGACGTATCGACTTCTTCTGGTTGAACGTTGCATTCTCAGGATAAGTCCCAGTCTCCAAATACTTCTTGATGTCAAAATACCAAGGCAAATCGTCTGGTTCCGCTTCGACGTGTGAACAATGAACAGGTTTTTCTTTTACCTCTATATCCACTAGATCAATGTAACTCGTATCTGGATGCTTGATCATTGAGGCAATGGTGGCAAGAGCATCAGCCAACTCATTCTATGTCCTGGGGGTGTGTCTGAACTCAATCTTGCGGAATCTTTTGCACAAATTCTATATATACTGTACGTACGGTGTGATCTTTGGATTCTTCACAACTCATTCTCCTTGGTCCTGATGAATCATCAAATCTGAATCTCCAATAACCAGCAACTTGTGAACATTCATGTTGATGGGTATCTTTAAACCGAGGATGCAAGCTTCATACTCAGCCATGTTATTCGTGCAATTAAATCGGAGTTTAGCCGCCATAGGATAATGCTGACCAGATTCTGACACTAAGACCGCTTCGATACCTTTCCCTTGGTGATTTGCCGCTCCATCAAAGAATACTCTCCAACCAGGGTATGCCTCAGAAATATCTTCACCCACAAATGAAACTTCCTCGTCGGGAAAATAAGTCTCGAGATGATCAGCTAAGGCTTGTGCTGTTATCGCCTTTTGAGTCACATACACAATGTCAAATTCACTCAAAAGCATTTGCCATTTAGCCAACTTTTCAGTCGGCATCGCCTTTTGGAAATTATACTTCAACGGATCCATCCTAGAAATAAGGTATGTGGTATAAGAAGACAAATAATGTCTTAACTTCTGAGCAATCCAAGTCAAAGCACAACATGTCCTCTCCAACAGAGTGTAACGAGCCTCATAGGGAGTGAATTTTTTGCTCATGTAATAAATGCTCGCTCCTTCTTCCCAGTATCCTCATGTTGTCCAAGCACGCATCCCAATGCGTTATCTGAGACCGACAAAATATAGCAATAACAGACTCCCTTCTCGCGGAGGGACCAACACCGATGGATTGGACAAATAGTTCTTGATGGCATCAAAAGCAGTTTGACATTCTCCGATCCACTTGGTCGAGGCATCTTTTTTCAATAACTTAAAGATGGGCTCACACACCACGGTGGATTGAGCTATGAACCGGCTGATGTAGTTCAACCTTCCCAAAAACTCATCACCTCTTTCTTGGTCTTTGGAGGAGGTAATTCTTGGATCGCCTTGATCTTGGAAGGGTCAAGCTCAATGCCTCTCCTACTGACTATAAATCCCAATAACTTGCAAGCTGGCACTCCAAAAGCACATTTGGCGGGATTTAACTTCAAATTGTATCGGCGTAGACGATCAAAGAATTTCCTCAAGTGAGTCAAGTTATCCGAACTTTCGCGGGACTTGATTATAACATCATCTACATACACCTCGATCTCCTTATGAATCATATCGTGAAAGATGGTCGCGTCATAGCCCTTATGTAAGTAGCACCGGCATTTTTGAGACCAAACGGCATCACCCGATAATGATATACACCCCAAGGCGTAATGAAAGCTGTATTTTCTGCATCTTCTTCATCCATCAGGATCTGGTGGTAACCCGCATAACAATCCACAAATGACTGCATCTTATGCTTAGCATAATTATCAATGAGAATGTGAATGTTTGGCAATGGAAAATTATCTTTCGGGCTAGCTTTGTTGAGATCTCTGTAGTCAACACAAATTCTGATCTTTTCATCTTTCTTGGCAACCGGAACAAGTTGGCTAACCAAGTCGGATACTGTGTCACTTCCACTACTTGGGACTTGATCTGCTTTGTAACCAAGTCGGACTTGTGGGACACCATATTCGTACTCAATCCTGGCATATCTCTGTAAGACCAGGCAAACACATCAATGTACTCCCTGAGCAAACGGACCAGGTCTCTGAGATTCACAGTTTAACACATTCCTCATCTCTGAGATTCACAGTTTCGGTTTCTTCCAAATTTGGCTTGTGTTGATTCTCGAATTGTCGAAACTCCTCAGCAACATGTTCGGGTACCTCATTTTCTTATTCATATTCCTCGCACTCATCATCACCTGTCTCAATTCGTTCACTCAGTTCATGACATTGGCAGGTTTTAAATTAATATTACTGAAATCATAAACAAACAAAGTTAGGAAAGTAAAATATAAACAGACAAGTAAACAAACAAATTTTGATAAAAGAGGATTTTCATTTAAATTGAAAGATAAGCACAAACTTTGGCCATGGCCGAGGACCATTTTGCCTTTTTAAACATCGCAAGGGAATTTAAAAGCTTCAAACAAATAACAATTGCATAAAGGGTGGGTCTCGGGCCTTTTCCGAACTACTACCGATTTTAAAACAAACAAAAACGCATGTCCTTTCTACCCAGATGAGTGGGAAATCAGGAGTGGTGTGGAGGTCCAGTTCTGTAATTGCTCATCAGGTTCTGCATCACGGATGCCTGATGTCCCAGCCTCTTCCTCGATGACCGCATCAATTTCCTCAAAAAGGCCCCAGATTCCTTCCCCGATACCACCATCATTAGTGTGCTCCCGCACCGGGAATGACTGGTACAGATGAGGAATTGGCCTAGCCAATGCTTGATCAACACTTTAATTCTTCATCTCTGCTTCGTCAGCATCTGTGGGGACATACCCCAAACCAAACTTTGCTCCTTTGGTGGGGACCTGAATAGGCTCGACAATTCCTTGAAAGTGCCTCCCCATTCCGAAACCTGGTTCGAAACCATTCTGAAGCATGACAGTAGCAATCATCTTGTACATAGCAGGCATAGGAGGCTGTGGAGCCAAGTCATCACCAGTGGCATTTACCCGCTCTACCGTGTAGAAATCACAACCTTGAGAGACATCATCAACGATCAGTGCATACCCATTGGAATGACTCCCTTCACCATAAATGACCAATTCCCGGTCCTTCCAAACAAATTTCATCAGTTGGTGAAGGGTAGAAGGTACAACCCCAGCCGTGTGGATAAACGGTCTTCTAGGAAGCAAATTGTAGCTGGTATTGATGTCCAACACCTGAAACTCCACATTGAATTCTGCAGGCCCCATCTGAATATCCAAATTTACTGCCCCTATCGTGTCTCTCTGCACTTCATCGAAAGCTCTTACATTGACCTGGTTTTGTGAAACCTTTCCCAATTCGAATTTCAGCTGCTTGAGAGTCGAAAGTGGGCAAATGTTGAGACCGGACCCATCGTCGACCAAAACACGATTTATAACTTTGTCTCGGCATTTGATGGTGACGTGCAGAGCTTTGTTGTGCATCCTCCCTTCAAAGGGCAACTCTTCGTCACAAAAACTGATTCGGTGTCCTCGGATGACCTCGTTTATCATGGCTACTAAATTATCATTGTTAGTACCCACAGGCACATAAGTATCATCCAAAGCCCTCATCAGAGCTTGCCTATGCAACTATGAACTCATCAATAAGGCCCACATAGAGATCTGAGCCGGCGTTTTCTCCAAATGCTTCACAATTGAATAATCTTTCGGCTGCATTTTTCTCCAAAACTCCTCAGCCTCGGCTTCACTGATCGGCCTTTTTGTTTGGTCCTACTTCTACACACCCTGGACCTACTCTTCTGGTGTGTAACATCTACCAGATCTGGTCATACCTTGGGTAACAGCTGTTTCGATCACAAACTTTGGTCGGGCAAGAGTTTCTCATGGCACCAAGGCAACAACCTTCTCGGGTGTCAGAATCACAAACTCCTTCTTCTCTCTAATGCTCAACGAAGCTACAGCCATTTCTAGTTCATCAGGAGCAATCAAAATTATTGCCTTTGTCACACACCAATCATCATATGTATCTATCATATTGATAGTGACGCCTCCATGATTTGGCAAAGGATTACTATTGACATTGGGCGCGACTGTCTGAAGAGAGACCACGTTCTGGTCAATCAGGTCTTGGATCTTATGCTTCAGGTTGATACAGTCCTCGGTATCATGTCCAACACTATTGGAGTGATACGTGAACCTCTGATCAGGTCTGTAAAACTTTGAGCTAGTGTCAACCGGCTTGGGCCCCACTAGATGAATATATCCTGCCGCAGTTAATCGCTCGAATAGCTTTGTTTGGCTTTCAATAAGCGGAGTGAAAATTCTAGCAGGCTTCTTCTCAAATCTAGGACGGGAGGGATCATAATTACCTTGTTGAGGGGGAGGCATTGGGCGATAATTTGGAGCATTCGAACGGGGGGATTGATATCTGGGATATGAGTTGGTTTGATAATTTGGTTGTGGAGCTTGGTAATTCGAGGGGGTATTTTGGTAAACTGAAGCTGGAGTTTGGTACATTGAGGGAGGCATTTGGTAATTTGTCTGAATGTTGGCATAGTTGGGAGTGGCATTTCGGTAGTGATGAGATAGACTCTGGTAAACTGGAGGGGGAGTTTGGTAGATAGTAGGGGGAGTTTGGTAGCTAGGAGGGGGAGTATTTTGATAACTGGGAGGAGGAGTATTTTGGTAACTGGGGGGCGGGGTATTTTGGTAATCAACCAGTGCATAACAAGCCGGGTATGAACTCTGTGAAGGTCGAGAACGACCTTGGTATGATAAGGATTTCCTTAGGGTCTTCTTCCCCTCATAAGAGATAGAGGACACATCATCTCTTTTCTTCTTCAACAAGCCCGAAGATCCGGGCGAGGCAACAACACGGGCAATTTTCCCGGTTCTTAATCCATCTTCGATAGTCTCACCTACCTTGACTATCTCAGCAAATTTTGCTCTAACGAGCAACATGATTCTGTCATAATATTCGAGGTCTTGCACCTACACAAACACTTCGACAATTTCCTTTTTTGACACGGGAGGTCTAACTCTGGTTGCCTCCTTTCGCCATCTATATGCGACTTCTCTGTAACTTTCGGTCGACTTCTGCTTCATCTTCTCCAATGAGTAACGATCAGGAACGATCTCCACATTGTAGGCGAATCGTTCGATGAAGTCATTAGCCAGAGCGTTCCAGCTAGACCACTGTCTCGTTTCATGAGACGTAAACCATTCTAGAGCCTCTCCGCTCAGACTTCGGCTAAAAAGCCGCATCAACAAAGATTCGTCTCTCCCAACTCCCACGAGTTGGTCACAGTAGGCCCTCAGGTGTGCTAAGGGGTTCCCCGTTCCTTCGAAGATGTCAAATTTTGGCACCTTGAACCCTTCCGCGAGGTCCAAATTTGGATGAATGCACAGGTATTCGTAACTCAACCCGGCGACCTCAGTAATGCAGTTCAACTCTTTCATGGTTTTTCTAATTTCCTCCTTCATATCTATCTTGGCTGTCTCCTCCTTTGACCTCCACTCTATCCCCCTCTCATCATAGCGGTCGAGCTCCGAACCATGGGCGTCATGCTCGTTGGGGACTGGTATTTGGAAGGTGGTTTTTTGCGATAATGGTGGAGCAATAGAGGGACTCTGGCCATTTAAAGGGGCGTGATAGTTTTGGGGGAAAGTTTGGGGGCTGGTATACTGGTTTTGGTGAATGAGGGAAGTGTGTGGGTTATTAGCGTTTTGGCTGTGAGGGGTTAGGCTAGTTTGGTGGTTTGCATTGGGGGGAGGGAGTGGTGCTTGGAGGTTGGTATTTTGAGGAGGGGGTGGTGTTTGATAAGAGGCTGAGGCGTAGTGGGGTTTTGGGTGGTAAGGTCAATGATGGGGGGATTACGAGCAGGACTTGAAGGTGGGTTTTGAGCTTGTTCCACGTTAGGAGAAGGATTTTGAGCTGGAGGTCTTCCGTCTGGTTAAGCGTTGACAGTAAAAATCGGAGGAGGCAAATCTTGTTTTCTCTGCATCTCGACCTTTATCTCAGCAATTTGTTGCATCAACTATAGGATCAGTTCATTCTGATTAGTAAGGGCCGACTGAGCCACCACGACATCAGTAAGGCTGGTTTCTTCGTTGTTATCACCTATTGTTGCATTTCCCTTTTATGAACTTTGACTGGAAAAGGAATCTGTAGGACCTTTAGATCTAGTGAAATAAGGATGATGGACCAGTGTATCAACACAGATCAGTTCTAACTACCTGTAGAGAAAAACAACTCAAAGGCAAATCTGTTAGTATTAGTTCTGGACGAATAATGCAAGATATCACATAGAAGGCATATAAACACATAAGAGTTGCCTCGTTTGAGGACACGTTAACCCACGAGTAATGGGGACTAATTTTTTTGAACAAGCAGGAATTTACTCGTTTTATTTTGGGGCTAGTGACTCAGAAAGGCTAAATTGCGTTGAGCTAAGGTCTTCTTGCTGCATCTCTCGGCATCTGTTGATGTGAATTCAACATTTCCTTGTAGAATGAAGGGGAAAAGAAAAATTTAAAAGATAGGGGGGACTTAAAAGGCTGCCTACGTATCTCCCAAGGAGAATTCAGGCTCTACGTAGTTCGAATACAAAGGAAAATTTCATTTTCATTCATTCATTTTTGGTGACTACAAGGAAAGTGAAAAACAGATAATAAAGCTCCTAAAAGATAGATGGTGCCTTCACCGAAGCTTCTTCCTCTAACTGCCGTATTAGCCACGGGGGACAAACTCAACTTGAATCTTTCCCATGTTGATGAGGGATTCCACGTCATAGCGAAACCTGAGGCACCTTCCAATGTTGTGATCTATGGCATCATGATAAGGGTAGGGTTTCCAGATCTCAATTCCAACGGGATCGATTGCTTCGTCATCCTTTCTGATAGAGGTCAAGACTCATTTTCGAACTAACAGACTGTAGATATTCAGCATCGTTTTCTTGAAAGGCGTGAAGTAGTGACAATAAAACAAAGTGTGCTCAGTGACCGGCATACTAGGCTCTTGTTAGTCACAAGTAAGGATGGTGTTCTCACCCCACATATATGGGATCTCCCCAACGTTGATCAGGTTGTGGATTGCTTCCTTAAGCTCCACACATTCCTCTATAGTGTGTCCTCTTTGGTTCGGGTGGTAGGCACATGTCTTTTGAGAGTTTTCATGCCCAAACCCAAAAGTGGTTCCTTCGAGAGGCTTCAACATACCTGACGCCTTAAGGTGCTCGTAAATGAGAGCACACGGCACGACTCTTGCCCCCATGCTATGTGTCCGCTCATAAGCCGGGAGAGTTATCTTTTTGTCTCCTCCTTTCAGCCGTCCCAGGAAGGGAGGCGTATAGATGATTTCCTCATCGGCATCTTCTTCAGTAGCTCCAGGGTGAGTATCTTTGGGACCGCTATTGGCTTCTTGATTGAAAAAAGAGCATTTTCCACGTATCTTCTGAAGCCTCATGGTTATATCATTGTTAAAGACATCGCGTTCTTTCCGCACAACAACTGTCGTTTTACTTATAACATCGCATTTTGTCATCTTTGCTGCCAATTCCGCATCTAGTGCTGCATTTGCTGCTCGTGCGACCGCGGTGGCAAACTCCACTTCTATTCTCCTTTCTCTAGTTTCTTGGATCTCTTGCTTGAGCCGCTGCAATTCCATCCTCAAATCCTCCTCAGTTAGCTCTATGTCGATACCCTTGCCCTTTTCCATCTTAGCAGCAATTTCACCTTTTCTGAGATGATAGAGTAATATTTTAGGATTTGGTAGTAGAATTTTATTTCTCGCTGAGAAACTTAAGACTCATGGAATTTTGGTCGGGCATTTGGTAGTGACTTATATTTGGTATTGGGGAAATTTTCAGAAAATTTTTGAAAAGGAGTGGGCTTAAAATGTCCTCATTCAAAGCAGCAATATCATATAAACAGTTAAAGCACATAAGTATATATCGCGCGTCCAAAACAAGTAGGGGGCCCTTTTGCGCCAAGGGTAGGCCTAGCATATTTGAAAGATGTATGTGTAGAATTGAACCATTTTATTACCCCAAAGCAAATTTCGCAAATAAAATGATGTTCAAGAAGCGAAAATAAGGAAGGGAAGTAGGGAATAAACGAAAAAATACAAAGGAAAGGCCCACGCAGGGGTCATTTGAAAAGAGTACCAAAATGCAAGAAAGGCAAGCCCACGCAGGGGCAAATAACAATAAGTACATATAGCAAAACCCACGCAGGGGCGAAATTTGCCAAGACGCTCCCGATGGCCCAGCCTCCGATCTGCTCCTCTTGTTTTGTGCCATAAGATGCTGAAGCCTATATTGAATCATTAGCCAGTATCCTTCGCTCCGACGGCCTTTCTCTTTCCAGTCTTCGAGACACATTCCGCTTTTCTTATCTCCATTCTATAAGTTAAGCTCTCCCAAATCGCTTCTCAAGCTTGCTAATTCTTAAGGTACGCTCTCGACGGCATACTTATCCTCCTCTTGCATTTGGAGAATCGTGCATTTCCTGGGTTTCTCTTCTTACCTCCCTTAGTTCTATCAAAGCTTTGGACTCTTTGTCCTCTACACTGCGGTAAATGTTCGAAACTGAGAAGGAGATACCCTGTATATTGCGGTTCAACCAAGCTTTGTAAGTTTCATCGTACCCCGCATTAAATCGATCTATGGCAATGGTGTCCTTGTTCATTCGCATTGCTCTTTTCCATTCTCTCAGCATCTCTGAAGCCTCAGGCACTCTATCATCCCTGATGTCGAACACATAGATATGGTAGTATGCTTCTGGGGTGTAGTTTGTCTTCTTCCGAACTGCCTCAGGACTCGGATGGGTGAATATGGGGGAATACCTCGAATACCTGGCAGAGGAAGCACAAGTTGTCTGTCGCCCCGTACTATGGCATCTTTCGAGATGAAATGGTCGAACATCCACTGGATATTTTCTTCTCTCAACTCAGAAAAAATTTGAGCCCATCTTTCTCTGGTTCTTCTTTTTTCTAAGTCTGCCCAGAACAACATGTCATTCAAACTCTTAAGAGCATTATGCTCATCGAGGGTATGGAGTTCTTGAGTTCCGTGTCTCTTCACCAAGTGACTCATTATCCACCATTGAAGAAGAAGGTTGCAACCCTGAAAGTAACGATGCCCTTCCTTGCATTTTCTCAAAGCACGGTACATGTCGAAAATGATGACAGGTGCGATAGGATAATACTTTACTTGCCCTTGGTTCAGATGCCCGTGGAACATAGTGTGCACAAGCATTATTGTAACATCCCGTATTCGAAACAGACTAAAATGCAGATTTTGAGAAATTGCAGGTGCAACTTACGGTCACCATCCACGGACCGTAGGTCAGACTACGGCCCGTGCTGGTGGTCCGTGGTTCGCCACTACAACCCCTCCCCAGCCAGCTTAGAAAATTGGTTAAGTCTCGACTCACGGACAGACCCACGGTCCGTAGATCAGACCACGGTCCGTAGATCAGACCACGGTCCGTGGTCTGTGTCCGTGGATCAAGACCTCCTTTACCCAGCCTCTGACATGAACTATGGTTGACCAGCACGGACCGTCGTTCGATCCACGGTCCGTAGGTCTGACCGTAGATCGAAGGTCAGCAGCCAGTTAGCTGAAAATTCTGATGGGTCAACTTCATATGGTCATAACTCTTAGCACAAAATGAATTATGTGTCCCATGACCTATGGTTAGATAGATAATTGAATTATCTTTCCAACGCCACCGAGTTTGCTAAATTCCGACCTCCGAGTAAAAAGTTATGCCCGTTTTAGTGAAGCCCTGTCGGGCAGACTCGACCTACGGACCCAATCGACGGACCGTCGATTGATTGACGGACCGTCAGTCCAAACCGTCGATCTCTCCGACAGCAGTTAATTCTGGGGTCTTTTGGTCTTTTCCTATTTCGTTTAACCCCTAAGATACGTCATTTAGACCCTAAATCATGAGATTTTAATCAGTTTAAACCTAGAAACATAACTAGAACTTACCTAAGTCAAATTCATTAATCAAAACTTAGAAAATTAGAAGCAAGAAGGGAGAAAAAGGTCTAGAACCCTAGTTCAAGAAAGCAGCAAGGTTCCATCAGTTCCAGCCCCGAAATCGAAAGATTTCTCCGTGGAATTCGTCACCAGGTATGTGGGATTTCACTAGTGGGTTCCTTTCGCCCATTAGGTCCCTAGAATTCAGTCAGATTCTTGATTCCATGATTAT
>JAJOOR010015143.1:0-20624 GCA_036250505.1 Solanum acaule
CCGCGTCTCATCAATCAGTACTATGTCATCCGCAAATAACATACACCATGGGACCTTCTCCTGAATAGACCGCGTCAACTCGTCCATCACCAAAGCAAATAGGAAAGGGCTTAGGACTGATCCCTGATGCAGCCCCATCTCAACTAGCATTATGCATCAAATCCAGTATTTAATGAGAAGACAAGCACATTGAGATTGACTGTCAATTTTGTGAAGTCGACTGATCAACTTGCAAATATCTCACCAAGCCACTCATTGGTCCTCGTATTGATTACATATGTAACAAGCTAGGTACATGAATTGTATGCACTAGCTTGAGGGGGAGTGTTAGAACATGAATAGGTTTATACAATCCTATTAGAATAGGAATAGGATTACACAACCCTATTAGAATAGGAATAGGTTCATACAATCCTATTTAGAATAGGAATAGGAATACAAATAGGAATAGGAATAGTAAATAGTATCCTACTTGGTAAAGGATTGTATTCTAGGGTCTCAATGTAATAATGTAAACAACAACAATTCAATAATTTTTTTTTCCTATATTTCTCACAAATACTTATGCAAAAAAAGAAGGCAAAGAGATTTCGAATCAGCAACTATAACCTAAAAGGCAGAAAGCAGATATATAGCAAAACCTCAATGAGGAGCAGATAAATAACAAGCAAGGTAGCAAACAATAATGGAAAATATGCACACACTCAGGATCATTGGACGCTCACTTTTAAGTGTTCATGAGCTTTTTTTACAGTTTTCCCATCCTTTTTCTTCTTCCAGCTATGACCATCTTTGCAAAATTTCCTGAGCATCTTGTTACTTTCCCCAACATAATAAATCACATGTGTAGGTAACAAGACATTCTTTTATACCTTCATCATAAGTACCTTGCAGATTGCAACAATAAAAGAATCAAGAACCATATGACAACATTATAATCATGAACTGTGATAGAGAAGCATGAATATATGTTTTCTAGTAAAATAACGACAAAGTGAAAATACACCTCCACTTGTTGGTAGGTAATAATAGGCTTTTTATATTTCAGATGACAAAGAAATGCTTGATTTTATTTATTTATTGATACATGTCTAGAGTTAAGTAGGTGTTAATATATTTGGTGAAATTGTCTGGTAAGTTCAATACTCATACATGTCATAACATGTTAGAACATATTTCAAAATTTACTTAAATGGTTGTCTATAGCCTATAATAGGAACACAAAACTATTGTTGAAGAAAATCTAAAAAGATAGCTCACATAAACTTTCTCTAACAACTTATACTCTTCTTCCCCCATAACTAAAAATATCTCAAAGGAATGAAGAGAACTAGAGAGATTCTCGGAGAAAAGCAATTCATGGAGGAAACTGAACTTTCCTTTGCAAAACATTTTACACTAATAACTATTCATGATTAATGAATTAGTTTCTTAAAGGCAACTAAGCTTTCCTTTGCAAAACATAGTTCCTCAAAAAATATATACTTGTATACAAAAGCTCAAAACTAATTTATCTCTTGTATACATGAATTTCTCTCTTCAGATGATTATTTATCTACTTAAGCTTGGGGTTGAAGTAAATGCTTTGAATCAGAAAGCATATGCAACATTAAATGTAGTTGAAGCAGATGCAAGTAAATCTGGAGCTCTTGTAATCATCCCTGCATTACAACAAGCTGGTCCAATACAACAACCATTGTATTGGTACTGTCAGGTTCACTATACTTGTTAATAGAGTACCCACTGGCTTCTTCTCTTCTCAGAGAGGCCTAAGAGAGGGGGACCCTCTTTCCCCATTTTTATTCATCTTAGCTATGGAAGGAATGAATAACCTTATTAATACAGCAAAGAGGAAGGGGTGGATCAAGGGGTTCCAAGCAGGAGAACTATCTAATTTGGAGATAATTCATCTACAAAATGCATATGACACATTGGTGTTGAGAGTTCTTTTTGTCATTTTGAAGCTATCTCTGGTCTCCACATAAATTGGGGGAAAAGCTTCATCTATCCTATCAACGGTGTGATTAATACAGATGTTTTGGCCAGTAAACTAGAGGCAAGGTTGGGGAGCTTCCAACTACTTACCTAGGCATGCCTTTGAGAACTAAAAGAAAATCCAAAGGCATATGGAATGGGGTCCTGGAGAAATGTGAAAAGAGACTTACTAACTAGAAGAGCCAGCACTTGTCCTTGGGAAGATTGACTTTAATCAACAGTGTGATGGATGTATTACCCTCTTATATGATGTCTTTATTTCCTATGCCTACTATGTATCTAAGAGCATTGATGCCCTTAGAAGGAATTTCCTATGGAAGGCAGTGAAGATAAGAAGAAGTTCCATCTAGTTAAACGGGAGGAACTGATTGTGAGTAAGAATATAGAGGAGGTATAGGCATCAAAAACCAGAGGAAACAAAATCAGAGCCTAATGATGAAGTGGTTGTGGAAGTTTGCAAATGAAAATCACATGCTTTGGAAAGAAGTCATTACAGCAAAATATGATATGGAAGATAAGTGGATGACTAAAATGGTAAGTACTCCATATAAATGCACTGTTTGGAGGGCAATCAGAAATCTATGGCCAATGCTATATCATAGAACCAGGGTAGAAGTGGGAGATGGTTTAAAGACATCCTTCTGGGAGGACAAATGGAATGGGGCAGTTCCTATGAAACAATTGCATCCTGAATTCTTTGTCTTATGCCAACAGCAACAGGCCAATGTGGCTACAATGTGGACTGGACAAGGATGAAATTTGTTCCTAAGGAGGAACCTTCATGACTGGGAGATAGACAAAGTGGCAGATTTTCAAGATTCAGTAGCCTCATTCAGCAACCTCACTGAAAAGGAGGACTTGTTGATTTGGAAGAATGACACCAAAGGTCAATTCTCTAGAAATTCTATTTATAAGGAACTCAACAAGAATGCAGGACAGGAGATAGATTGGCCATGGAAGATGATTTGGAAACCAAAGGCACCCTACAAAGTAAACTGCTTCATGTGGTTGTTGACAAAAGAAGTTGTTTTGACTCATGAAAATTTAAACAAAAGAGGATATCAGTTGGCCTCTAGATGTACTTTATGTGGAGAGCATGCAGAGACAACTAACCATCTTTTTTTTGTACTGTACATGGACAGAACAGCTATGGAGAATGTTCATCTGTCTAAAGGGGATAAGATGGGTGAAACCGGGAGCATTCAAGGAGTTCTAAGCAGCTCGAGTAGAGATGGCAATGCTTCAGATAAGGAGAAGAGATGGAAACTTGTCCATCATGCATTTGGTGAACAATTTAGAAAGAGAGAAACAGCAGGAGTTTTGAGAATGTGCAGAACAGCTTACAGAAGATCAAATTGAATTGCTTAGCTCTTTTTTATTTTTGGTGTAAAGAATATATTAACTAGG
The DNA here is from genome assembly GCA_036250505.1 of Solanum acaule. Lineage (NCBI taxonomy): Eukaryota > Viridiplantae > Streptophyta > Magnoliopsida > Solanales > Solanaceae > Solanum > Solanum acaule. The sequence continues at coordinate 3,403 of JAJOOR010015143.1, forward strand.
ATAAAAGACATCGTTGATGTGCTAGATTGTTTATAGGCAGCAATTTAGATTAAGTCTGTCTCTCTCTGTAAGTTGTAACACTTTTGAAGGGGAGCTACACCTTTGTAGTATACATGTGGATATATAGACTAAAGTTGCCAATTTTTAAAAAAAAGACAAGTTGGTCCAAAAGATGTGACCAATAACCACCAAATTTTCAAGATATCCAACAAGTAGCTTTATTATTAATTTTGGAATCATCATGGCCAAGAAAAATTACAAGCTTTTATTCTCCGTCCTCATTTCAAAATTCATATTATCATAATCATCAAAGGAACCACAACAATAATTTTGCGCTACTAGTTAAAAAAAATTGAGCTCAAAGTGAAGGTCTAAGAAGTGCAAAAAAAAAAAAAAAAAAACATAACATTTCTTGCAGTAGTAATAGCAACTATCACATTTGCTGCTGGTATTAATCCTCCTGGTGAATTTGATCAAGTAAATGAAAAAGCTCTATTGGGTAAAATAAAATCAGCCTTTAAGGTGTTTTTGATATGTAACATTGTGGCTCTTTTCCTTTCCCTTGAAATTGTTATTGTCCAGTTGATATATGATATATCCTTAACTACGATAAAAAGCCTCTGCAAATGTTATTCCTTTTAAGCTATTGTTTTATAATTGTTCTTTACCAAAAAATAAAAACAAAACGGTTCCAATATCACGAGCCTTCAATTATTTATAACAGTTTGTAATGAAATTATCAAATAAGGACATAGTCTTACCATTTTGAAGCTAAGGATTCAGAGAGACGTTGATATCATCTAGGGTTTGGCATCCATGATGGCTTCCGTTAGAATGTTTCTTACCTTGACTCCCCATTAGAGGCACAATCAACCATCAACAAAAGAGGTGTGCTGCATTAACTTTTTTTGACACATGAATAGGTGGGTTATTTATCTAATTTTATTTAATTAAAGCAATAATTTGCTAAAATTAATAAGAGAGAGAAAGTACATTTACATTAAATTGAGTTAAAACAAAATTTGAAAAATGCAAGAGAAATTCTTTGCGTTTGTTGCTATTTATCTTTTTTTTTCTTTTAAATAGATTTTGTCAAGTTTATGAAATTATATTGTATATGTATGTTAGCTTGGCGATTTTATTTTGATGTGATTTTTTTTTTGTGTATTCATAGTGTGAGTTTTTCTTTTTGAAAATGCTCTTCTATAATTGCTGTGATTCTAAAATGTAGTTATTCTATTTTGATTATTCTGGTTGTGAGCTTGAACTTTGATTATTACCTATTTTAAAAATTCAGAACTTTCAAAGGAGAATACAAAAAAAAAAATGATTATGGTATTACTGTTGTGGAGATTTTTACTTAAAGCAAAATATAATTACTCAAAGAAACGTTTTGATAAAGTGTTGTTAGAGCCCGTTTGAATTGGCTTAAAAGTTGGTCAAACCTACTTTTAAGTCAGTTTTTAACTTCTGAAAGTGTTTAGCAAATATAAAAAATAACTTTAAATAAGTGAAAAATGACTTAAAATAAGTTACAAAGTGTTTGACAAGGTAAAAAAATGACTTAAAATAAGTCAAAAATGACTTAAAATAAGTCAGAAACCAAAAGTACGTCTCCCCCTACTTTTTATTTTTTGACTTAAAAGTCATTTCAGTTTGACTTTTTATTTTTGACTTAAAAGCTATTTTTTTAAAGCCAATCCATACGGGCTCTTACTCTAATAATGTTTCTTAGTCCAATTTATTTCAGGCTTACAGTTGATGTAGAATGTAAATAACGATTCAATAAAATTTATATTTTCGTTTTAATCACTTTCACTTTTTTATTATTAGAAATTTTGAATAAAATAATACTTAAAATATTTTTAGGAGTATGTTTAATTTATTTTTAAAAATATTGTATTATTTTTATTAAAATTTTGAAATAATAATTTATTTAAGTTGAGATTTATAGATTTAGGGAGAGAACCAAGATCTGGAACACTATTGTTTTTTCTTTTCAGCATCAATAAGAATGTAAAAAAAAAAAATTAACATCAACAAAAATATTAATCTTTTTTAAATAAAAATGCAAATCTAATTTGAACAGCTAAATACTCCCTCCGTTTCAAAAAGAATGACCCCCTTTCCTTTTTAGTTTGTTTCAAAAAGAATGAACTCTTTCCTTTTTTGGTAACATTTTACTTTCAACTTTCCACGTGGCATGTTTAAGACCACAAGATTAAAGGGCAATTTTGACATTTGACATAACTTTAATCTAGGGCCACAAGATTCAAAAGTCTTCTTTATTTTCTTAAACTTCGTGCCAAGTCAAACTAGGTCACTCTTTGTGAAATGGAGGGAGTATGTAATTTTGATTTTTGATAGAATTAATGGGATCATTATTTGATTTAGATGAAGAAATAACATTTATTGAAGAAGAAAAAATCAAAATTTTATTTGATATAAATGAACATTAAAGAAGTATAATCACTTTTTATTATAATTTTACAATTTATTTAGTGAAATTTATTATTACTAACTAATGGGATTCACATTAATTATAAATATTATTTCACTTTTTTGTTATTTTTATTTTAGGTTTAAAGTAGACAAACGACTCACTTATATGTGTCAAAAAATTAATGGAGCCTCACATGCCTTAGTTGGTTGTACATCTACCATGATATAAAAATTCATCAATTAGGTAGGAGTCCTCCTAGTCTTAAATTTTGGGTAGAAATGACAAATAAATAATAAATATTAATGAGGTTAAAATCTTAGTAGCTCAATTGGTTGGCTATCTAAAATCTCACTCAACCACCCTTATGGGTGAGGGTTCGATTTCCCACTTTGTAATCCTTTCCCCTTCCCCTACCAAAAAAAATCTCAGCAGTTTCAAATTTTTAATTTTTACACTTTTACCTCTATATTTTTCCCTTAAAATATCTACAATTTTACCAAAATAAACCAAAAGAAAAGGTGCATTCTTTCTCAACTTCATCGTCTTGGATTGGAATCCTCTTCAACCCGCCTAAAGTATAATTACTGTAGGTATATTTCTTAATCCCTTTATCTCTAAAAATATATGTGTTTTATTGAGATGATCTATAAGAAGATTTTGTGGGAAAAGAATATCAAACTATGTTTGAATTTTTTTGCATTGCATTTATATCGTTTGAGCTTGGAATTACTTCAAAAGATCATTATTGATAAGTATAAAAATTACTTTGTATTCATTCTTCAGTTGGGTACAGTGAATCCAATCTAATTGTTCTAGTTGTCTAGGAAATTACTTAAGTTATTTGTAGAAATAACTAAACATGTCTATCAAATACAGAAATTGTCCAACAACGGTATATAATTACCGAATACAAAAGTTATCTCAACAACTACTGCAGTTATTCGACAATTGTGTTCAATAACTGATCAACTGATTAATTGTTGAAACAATGATATAACTGTGGAAAATTATTAATTATTGAAATAAATAGTTGAAGAATTATAGAATCCCCAAAACTACTAAAATTTTCTGTCAATTGTTGATAGTTGTGAAACAACGAAACAAGTGTAAAAACAAATAATCAATATTTTTTAGAGATTTTGAAGTTGTTTGATGAATGTCTCACTTGTTAGATTTACTGAAATATTATGTGATATCTTCAGGTATTGTGCTCATCTATGAAAGATCAAATAATAATAGGAGTTGATTTACATGGTGAATGGGTGAAGAATCCTTGGTGTTTGAAGGGTCGAGAAATAGTACCAATAAAGATAAGCAAGAATGTTATGTATTATGAGTTGGTTGAGATCATTATTTCTAGGTTTGAGTTAAATTGTGATAAAGATTATTTATTTATCAGTTTCATGCTTGATTTTATTTAAAAGCAAAAAGGAGCTCCTTCTGGGATAAGGAACTATCGTGATTTGTAAATTTTTTTAAATGATTGAAGTAGGCCCATTTTAAGGATATCTGTATGTTGAAAAGATAGCAGAGATTAAGAATTCAATTGCAAATGATGAAGAACATTTTGTTACAAAGGAAATTCCTTTAAACAAGGAAGCTTCAAAACATTCTATACCAACACAAGGCAGTTACATAGATGATGATGATACAAATTTTTATAAGGGTAAAATTTCCAAGGATCAATGATAATTAACTAAATTGTTGAAACTTGCTTTCGTAAAGAAAGATCAAAACTCAAATAACTAATGAGTTATAAAGTTGTGTATTGCGCTAGATGTGTAGATCAAAATTGTAATTGGTGATTGCGAGCTACAAAGCTTGAAAGTTGTAACAGAATTGAAATCATTAAGTATCACAACATTCACTCATGTGGGGCATAACATCTTACAAGTCGTCATCCACATGCTTCAGCGTATGCCATCGCATAATACATTCAACCTAGTTTCTTGAATATAAAAGGCCCCTCTACAAAAGAATTCAGAGGCGTATCTAGGATTTCGGAAAGATGGGTTCACTACTAATCTACTACAAAAAAATGCATCTAAGACATAAATTTAATCGATTTGACCTTGATGTTCTTAACACTGTTAAATTTTAAAAATTATAGGTCCAACATATGTAATACTACTAGTTTTAAATTTTAATATACACTTTTGATTTGATTATTAAAAAAAATTATAATATTGTAGTGCTATTTTTCTTTTTAGGAATTATTTTCAATGTAACACACTTGAAAATTTTGAAAGATTAAAAAATAAGATAGATACAAGATTAAAATTTTCTATATTTGTTTAGAGACGTGCACCCAATAATCATTGTATTATTATATGCTACATTTAACGTGGGTTCACACCTCTATATTTAAATATTTTTTGAAAAATATAACACTACTATATATGGTCTATAAAGGACAGCATGGTTTCACGTGAACCCACGGAACCCCCTCTAGATACGCCTCTGCAAAAGATATAAAATTATTAGACTGTAAAATTACCTACTGAAAGTGTATGAATGTAGTGAGATTGCAAAAACTATGACAAGAGTGACATCGAAGCACGGACATACAATTTTAGATCATTATCCTCGTATGCTTATGACTGTTATTGAAAAAAACAAGACATCATTAAAGCTTAATGACAAGAAAAGATTCAAAAAAAAATTACCTTATGGAGCTTCGATTATGGGATTTGTGCATATGAGAAAAGTCTCAATTGTTGATGGGACATTCTTAAGAGGTCATTACGATGGAACTTTGTTGGCTATTGTCGCACAGAATATAAAAAGTCATATTTTTTTGTTGCATTTTGTGTAGCAGATAAGGAGTGTGATGTCGCATATGAGTATATTTTTGAAAAATAGTTAGACATATCACACGATACTTTAGAGTTGTACATAATTTCTGATAGGTATTCGAGTATAGGAAAAGTGATATCAAAATTCTACTTTGAAGTGCACCACAGATGTTGCACGAGGCATCTTGATGAAAATGCCCATAAGAAAATTTATTGTAGATATTTTCTTGGACATTATTATATACAACAAAAGCATATCTAAGAGATGTGTTCCATGACATTTTGAACAAATCAAAATTATTAATGCGAAAGTCGCGGATTATCTTAAGAATGTTGGATTTCACGAAGAAAGTAAGACATACTTTGCAGGAAACAAGTAAACTTTAATTTATTACTAGTTCAAACATAAATGTCGTAGGTCCTCAATAATTACTTTAGTTATTGAAACAATTATTATAGCTATTGATATAATTATCGTAGTTGTTGAAACAAAATTCACCGTTGTTTCAGCAATTACAGTAGTTATGGGATATTAGAATAGTTGTTTCAAAACTGCAATAGTTATTGAAAATCTGCAATCGTTTGTATTTTCGTTTGTTGATATTTTTTTTAATTTTGTATTTCAGGTAAAATGTATGAACTTCAAATATTGTTGATTTTGTTAATGCAATGTTCAATGAAGCAAGTGAATTTTCCATTACTACCCTGTTGAATGATATAAGTAAGAGATTGTCAGAAAAATTTATAAAAAATAGATGGCATATGTCAAGTTAAAAATCATATTTGTCCCTTCAGCTGAAATCAAAATAATGATGTAACATCTCGCACCTATAAACGACTATAAAGAGTTTAAAATATGAAAATATTGATTTTTAGAAAGAATAAGGAAATCTGGAAATTTTGTCTAAGTCAAGAAAGTGGGTTTTGGCCATTTTCAAACGGCCATAACTCCTAGCTCAGGATGAGTTAGGAGCAGCTATTGATATGGTTGGAAAGCACTTGGAGAGGTCTTTCCAACGCCGCCAAGATTGCACGATTTCGACATCGTATGAGTGAGATATGCCTTTCGGAAATTGGGCTGTTGGATTGAGGAAAGTCCCAATCCGGATTTAGGGAAGGGCAAAGTAGTCTTTTCTCTAATTAATTTTCTAATTCGTTTTTCACGATTTATTGGGGTAAAATCAGAACTTAATTCAGTTTTGGAAAATTAGAATACGCTTAGGGCTTGGAGAAAAGAGAAAAGAAGAAAGAAAGGGAGAAAAGCCAAGATTTCGCCAAGAACGTCAAGCATTTGAAGTGGATTTCGTCGGGGGTGATCCCTATTAAGGTATGTGAGATCCTTTCATGTTGGGTTAGTTCACCCACACTCCCATCTTATTTCTATTCAGAGAATGGTTGTTGATTGAATGAAATGTTAGGGAGTTCTTGAAGAACTTTGTCAAAATTCGTTAGGTTCTTATTGGTTGAGTTGTTGATGCTTGGGGGTTGAGTTGATTCATGTTTCCGGGCTGTTTTTCGAGTTAGATTGGTTGTGTATTGAGGGTACAATTGATCCTAAGTGTTTGGGAAAATAACTAGGGAATATTGGAGGGTTTAGAGATGAAAAACGGAGAAGAAAAATCATCAAAACCTGGGGAAGGGGGTGGGGCGTCGCGCCAGCCAGCGCGCCCCAAAAGGGGGGTCTGAAGTTCACCCCCTGGGGCGACGCGCCAGCCAGAGCTCCCCAGCAACTCCTCTGAAGTTTGAGGGCTGACTCCCCGCGCCTCTCAGAGCGCCAGGGACGCCAGTTCTCCCCATTCGTTTCCCACCTTTTCGTACTTGTTCCTAAGCGATGTACCTATGTTTTCTAGTTGATTCCAACACTCTAAGGTACATCTAAACATCATGAAATTATCCATAAACATGGGATCATGAACCTTGAATCCATAATCCAATTCAAAGGAAGTTAAGATCAAAGTCAAAGAAGTTAAGAGTCAAGTCTAGAAATTAAGAAACAAGTAAAAACAAAGTTTCTTAAAGTTTTCAAGAGTCTTTATTAAACGTTTAAACTTCGTTTTAAGGCTCAAGTTTCAAGTAAAGTAAAGAGTAAAGAGTTGAATTCATTTCTCCAAAGTTATTAGGGAACTAAGTATTCCCAAAGAAGTTTATAAATGTTTTCACATTTGAGCAAGAAAGGAACTATGATTTCCAAAAGAGCCTTTAGGCTAGTTTTCAGTAAAGGGAACATCGATTCCAAGAGAGCCTTTGGGCTAAACTTTGAGCAATTATCTAAAACTAAAGAAAGAGGTGTTTAAAACACATATGAGCTAAAGTATATTTTGGGAGTAGTATTGAGCACCGATATGGGGATGTGAGTTTATATTAACTCAAGTCTCCATAAACCATGTAGCCATCATGGGTAGTAAAGGATCATACTTTTTAGATAACTCCTTAAGATGATTTTAGCATGGACTAGTGGATCTACTAAGTTAAGTAAGGTCCTATATCACGGCGAGGTATAGGATGGTCCTTAGGCAACGTGAGGTAAAACGTTGTATCATCACTAGGGCTCATAGTTGTAGTTGTCGGTTAAAGAATCTCCCACAAAAGTTATTACTTTTATATATAAGTAAAGTTGAGTTTGTTATTGTTTTATCTTTAACGAACTAAGTTGTTTACACTGTTTTACAAGCTTTATAAATATATTGCATGTGTCTTATTACTTTATATTGAGTTCAGTTATTCATGAGTTGTATAGAGCCAAGGTAAGTGTTCCTTTGTACTCCATTCAAGCTTAAGTTGTTGTTTAGCTTTCCAACTCGCATACTCGTACATTCAATGTACCGATGCCAGTTGGCCTGCATCTTATTACGATGCAGACGCAGGTAACCAGGATCAGCATCCAGCGCACCGTTGATCTAGTCGAGCAATCCAGAGTCAGTGGTGAGCCTCATTGCATTCCGAAGGACTCTTTTATTCACTTTCCTAGTTTTTCCTTATTAGGATATTGTGGGGCCTGTCCCAACATCCATCTCAGTATTATAGAGGCTTCATAGACAGTCAGACAGTAGTTATGAGTCTTTCATCTATGTATTTACAGATATTCTATTTTGAGACATAAGTTGCTATTTTGGCCAGATTTTATCATTTAAGCTATTTTATGAACTTATATTGTGTTGAGTTAAGTCTTCCGCTAAGTTAAGTAGCCAGGCCAAGGGTTCGCTTGGGGCCAACAATGGTCTCCGAGTGCCGGTCCAGGGTGTAGACTCGGGCCGTGACAAACTTAGTATCAGAGCACAGAGTTCAAGAGTCCTAGGGAGTCTATGAAGCCGTGTCTGTAGAGTCCTAGTTATTGATGTGAAGCGCGCCACATCTATAATTAGGAGGCTGCCACATTTAGGAAATTCTTCACTTCCTTCATATCCATCTCGTGCGTTAGAGTTTATCTTTAAAAGTTTCCCTCTAATTCGTGCTTGTGCGTGTTTCAAATAATCATGCCTCCACGAAGAGCAGCACGAGGTCGTCCAGCTAGGAGAAATGTTGAACCACAAGAGCAAGGGGTACCTAATGCACCAAACGTGCAACCTCAAGGCGAGGTCACTAATGCCAAATTCCGTGAGGCTATCCAAATGTTGAGCCAAGCTGTGACTAACCAGGTTGGGCAGCAAAGAGGACCAAGGCAAGATGAGGCTGACACTTCGAGGATTCGTGAATTCTAGAGAATGAATCCTCCAAGTTTCACTAGTTCGGTCACTACTGAGGATCCAGAAAATTTGTCGAGGAACTGAAAAAGGTTTTTAAGGTGATGCATGTTGCTGACGCAGGAAGGGTTGAACTAGCTGCATATCAACTGAAGGATGTTGCTAGAACATGGTTCGATCAGTGGAAGAGGGGTAGACCTGAGAATGCACCACCTGCTAGTTAGGCTTGTTTCGAAGAAGCCTTCTTGGGGTATTTCTTTCCCCGAGAATTGAAGGAGGCTAAGGTACGAGAATTTCTTACACTGAAACAGGATTCCTTGAGTGTGCATAAGTATGGGTTGAAGTTCACCCAGTTGTCCCGCTATGCTCCTGAAATGGTTCAGGACATGAAGAGCAGAATGAGCTTGTTTGTTGCTGGTTTGGGTCGTTTATCGAGCAAAGAGGGCAGGGCTGCAATACTGATAGGCGACATGGACATCCCAAGGCTGATGGTTTATGTGCAGCAGGTTGAAGAGGAAAAGTTGAGGGACATGGAAGAGTATAGAAGCAAGAAAGTTAAGACTGGAATGAGTCTGGGCAGCAGAAGGGCAGTGTGAATCATTCGTCCTTTCAGAAGCAAAAGGGGCCAGCACCATCATCTGCTAGTGAACCTGCACCCAGAAACAGAGGTGACTATAATGGCTAGAATTCGCAGGACTTCAGGGCTAGACCAGCACAGTCCCGAGGTAGTGTGGCACAAGGAGGTAGTTTGACTCCTGCATGTGCTAGGTGTGGTAGAACCCACCCAGGTAAATGTCGTGATGGCCAAATAGGTTGTTTTAAGTGTGGACAAGAGGGTCACTTTATGAAGGAGTGCCCTAAGAACATGCAAGGTAGTGGAAATCCGGGCAATAGAGCCCAATCTTCATCAGTTGCGCCACCAGACAGGGCGGCACCTAAAGGAGCTACTTCTAGTACTGGCGGAGGAAAAAACCACCTCTATGCAATCACCAGTCGCCATAAGCAAGAGAACTCTCCAGATGTTGTCACTGTTATGATCAAAGTCTTTACTTTTGATGTTTATGCTTTGCTAGACCCAGGAGCAAATTTGTATTTTGTAACTCCTTATGTTGCAAATAAGTTTGAGATTCTTCCTGAGAAACTGTGTGAACCCTTCTGTGTTTCTACACCTGTTGGGGAGTCTATTCTAGCTGAACGAGTCTATCATGATTGTGTCATTTCCACCAATCACAAAGACACCATGGCTGATCTAGTTGAGCTAGACATGGTAGATTTTGATGTCATTCTAGGTATGGACTGGCTTCATGCCTGTTATGCCTCCATAGATTGCAGAACTCGAGTTGTCAAGTTTCAGATTCCTAATGAGCCAATCATAGAGTGGAGTAGTAGTTCAACAGTGCCTAAGGGTCATTTCATTTCGTACCTTAAGGCGAGAAAGTTAGTTTCGAAGGGTTGTATCTATCAGTTAGTCCGAGTTAATGACTCAAGTGTTGAGGTACCTCTCATTCAGTCAGTTCCTATAGTTAGAGAGTTTCCAAAAGTCTTTCCTGATGATCTACCCGGAGTCCCTCCTGAGAGAGAAATAGACTTCGACATAGACATCATTCCAGATACTCGTCCTATATCTATTCCGCCATATAAAATAGCACCAACAGAGTTGAAAGAGTTGAAGGAGCAGTTGAAAAACCTCCTAGATAAAGGTTTCATTCGACCAAGTGTCTCACCTTGGGGAGCTCCGATCTTATTCGTGAGAAAGAAGGATGGTTCCCTTAGAATGTGTATAGACTACCGTCAGTTGAACAAGGTTACCATCAAGAATAAGTATCCTCTTCCAAGGATAGATGATTTATTTGATCAAATTCAGGGTGCCACCTATTTTTCGAAAATTGACCTCAGATCAGGCTACCATCAGTTGAAAGTTAGGGAATGCGACATTCTAAAGACAGCATTCAGGACTAGATATGGTCATTATGAGTTCTTGGTCATGTCCTTTGGTTTGACCAATGCACCAGCAGTGTTCATGGATCTTATGAACAGAATCTTCAAACCTTATTTAGATATGTCTGTTATCGTCTTCATTGATGACATACTAATCTATTCAAGGAATGAAGAAGATCATGCTAGTCATCTCAGAATAGTTCTTCAGACCTTGAAGGATAGAGAGTTATATGCCAAGTTCTCCAAGTATTAATTTTGGCTTGAGTTTGTGGCATTCTTAGGCCATATTATTTCCGCGGATGGTATTAGAGTTGATACTCAGAAAATTGAGGCAGTGTAGAATTGGCCTAGACCCACATCTCCAACTGATATTAGGAGTTTCTTGGGCTTGGCTGGCTATTATAGGAGATTTGTTGAGGGTTTCTCATCCATTTCGTCTCCTTTGACGAAGTTAACTCAGAAAACAGCAAAGTTTCAATGGTCTGAAACTTGTGAGAAAAACTTTCTGGAATTGAAGAAGAGGTTGACTAGTGCCCCAGTTTTGACCTTACCAGAGAGTACTCAAGGTTTTGTGGTATATTGTGATGCATCCAGAGTTGGGTTAGGTTGTGTGTTAATGCAGAATGGCAAGGTGATAGCTTATGCCTCCAGACAGTTGAAGGTTCATGAGAAGAATTATCCAACCCATGACTTAGAGTTGGCTGCAGTAGTTTTCGCCTTGAAGATTTGGCGACACTACTTGTATGGTGTTCATGTTGATATATTCACTGATCACAAGAGCTTGCAATATGTGTTCACTCAGAAAGAGCTCAATCTTAGACAGAAGAGGTGGTTGGAATTACCCAAGGATTATGACACGAGTATTCTTTACCACCCAGGTAAGGCTAATGTGGTTGCTGATGCTTTAAGCAGGTTATATATGGGTAGTACCACCCATGTGGAGGAAGAAAAGAGGGAGTTAGCCAAAGATGTGCACAGACTTGCACGCCTGAGAGTCAGACTTATGGATTCCACATAAGGAGGAATAGTGGTGACGAACGAGGCTGAATCATCACTAGTGTCAGAAGTTAAAGAGAAGCAAGACCAAGACCCTATTTTGCTTAATTGAAGGCAAATGTTCAAAAGCAAAAAGTATTAGCTTTTGAACAAGGGGAAGATGGTGTATTGAGATAACAAGGTAGACTGTGTGTACCTATGGTGGATGGACTCCAAGGGAGAATCATGGAGGAAGCTCATAGCTCCAGATATTCCATTCATCCGGGCTCCACAAAGATGTATCGTGACTTGAGAGAGGTTTATTGGTGGAATGGCATTTTTGAATTTGTCGCTAAGTGTCCAAATTGCCAACAAGTGAAAGTCAAGCACCAAAGGCCCGGTGGTTTGGTGCAGAATATAGAACTTCCAAAATGGAAGTGGGAGATGATTAATATGGATTTCATCACAGGTTTGCCAAGGTCTCGCCGACAACATGATTCTATTTGGGTGATTATCGACAGAATGACAAAATCAGGCCACTTTTTGCCGGTAAAGACTACCCATTCAACAGAAGATTATGCTAAGCTATATATTCAATAAGTGGTAAGACTCCATGGAGTTCCGGTCTCCATTATTTCAGATAGAGGTGCACAATTTACTGCACAGTTCTGGAAATCTTTCCAGAAAGGTTTGGGTTCGAAGGTGAATTTAAGTACTGTCTTTCATCCTCAGACAGATGGGAAAGCAGAGCGCACTATTCAGACCTTAGAGGATATGTTGAGAGCTTGTGTGATTGATTTCAAAGGAAATTGGGATGATCACCTACCTCTCATTGAGTTTGTTTACAACAACAGTTACCACTCCAGCATCCAAATGGCTCCATATGAAACTCTTTATGGGAGAAGATGCAGATCTTCTATTGGATGGTTTGAAGTTGGTGAAGCAGGGTTGATAGGACCAGATTTAGTTCATCAAGCTACGGAGAAGGTGAAAGTAATTCAAGAGGGATTGAAAACAACACAGAGTCGTCAGAAATCGTACATTGATGTTAGGAGAAGGGCGTTAGAGTTTGAAGTAGATGATTGGGTATATTTGAAAGTTTCACCCATGAAGGGTGTTATGAGGTTTGGTAAGAAGGGGATGCTTAGTCCCCGGTATATTGGACCTTATCGCATAGCCAAGAGGATTGGCAGTGTAGCTTATGAGTTGAGCTACTATAGGAATTAGCAGCGGTTCATCCGGTATTTCACATCTCTATGTTAAAGAAGTGCATGGGAAATCCTTCATTGATAGTACCAACTGAAAATGTTGGGATTAAGGATAATTTATCATATGAGGAGATTTCGGTCCAAATTTTAGATCACCAAGTTCGCAAGTTGAGAACAAAGGAGGCCGATTCAGTCAAAGTCCTTTGGAGGAACCAATTTGTTGAGGAAGCTACTTGGGAAGCTGAAGAAGATATGAAGAAGTGATATCCACATCTCTTTGAATCCAGAGGGAATGCAGTTCAAGGTACTAATTCTCTTCTTAGTACTATCTAAATTATGAGTAAGCATGTTGTTACTTGTTTTTTTCTTGTTGAGTGTTGAACTTGATGTTACTACCCTTAGCTTAGTGAAATAAAGCTCATTCGAGGATGAATTTTCCCAAGGGGGAGATATTGTAACATCTCGCACCTAGAAACGACTATAAAGAGTTTAAAATATGAAAATATTAATTTTTGGAAAGAATAAGGAAATCTGAAAATTTTGTCTAAGTTAAGAAATGGGTTTTGGCCATTTTCAAACGTCCATAACTCCTAGCTCAGGATGAGTTAGGAACAGCTCTTGATATGGTTGGAAACCCTTGGATAGTTCTTTCCAACGCCGCCAAGATTGCACGATTTTGACATTGTATGAATGAGATATGCCTTTCGGAAGTTGGGCTGTTGGATTGAGGAAAGTCCCAATCCAGATTTAGGGAAGGGCAAAGTAGTCTTTTCTCTAATTAATTTTCGAATTCGTTTTTAGAGATTTATTGGGGTAAAAACAGAACTTAATTCAGTTTTGGAAAATTAGAATACGCTTAGGGCTTGGAGAAAAGAGAAAAGAAGAAAGAAAGGGAGAAAAGCCAAGACTTCGCCAAGAACATCAAGCGTTTGAAGTGGAATTCGTCGGGGGTGATCCCTATTAAGGTATGTGAGATCCTTTCGTGTTGGGTTAGTTCACCCACACTCCCATATTATTTCTATTCAGAGAATGGTTGTTGATTGAATTAAAAGTTACGGAGTTCTTGAAGAACCTTGTTGAAATTCATTAGGTTCTTGTTGGTTGAGTTGTTGATGCTTGGGGATTGAGTTGATTCATGCTTCCGGGCTGTTTTTCGAGTTAGATTGGTTGTGTATTGAGGGTACAATTGATCCTAAGTGTTTGGGAAAAGAACTAGGGAATATTGGAGGGTTTAGAGATGAAAAACGGAGAAGAAAAATCATCAAAACCTGGGGAAGGGGTGGGGCGTCGCGCCAGCCAGCGCGCCCCAAAAGGGGCTCTGAAGTTCACCCCCTGGGGAGACACGCCATCCAGCGCTCCCCAGCAACTCCTCTGAAGTTTGAGGGCTGACTCCCCGCGCCTCTCAGAGCGCCAGGGACGCCAGTTCTCCCCATTCGTTCCCCACCTTTTCGTACTTGTTCCTAAGCGATGTACCTATGTTTTCTAGTTGATTCCAACACTCTAAGGTACATCTAAACATCATGAAATTATCCATAAACATGAGATCATGAACCTTGAATCCATAATCCAATTGAAGGGAAGTTAAGATCAAAGTCAAAGAAATTAAGAGTCAAGTCTAGAAGTTAAGAAGCAAGTCAAAGTAAAGTTTCTTAAAATTTTCAAGAGTCTTTATTAAACGTTTAAACTTCGTTTTAAGGCTCAAGTTTCAAGTAAAGTAAAGATTAAAGGGTTGAGTTCATTTCTCCAAAGTTATTAGGGAATTAAGTATTCCCAAAGAAGTTTATAAATGTTTTCACATTTGAGCAAGAAAGGAACTATGATTTCCAAAAGAGCCTTTGGGCTAGTTTTCAGTAAAGGAAACATCTATTCCAAGAGAGCCTGTGGGCTAAACTTTGAGAAATTATCTAAAACTAAAGAAAGAGGTGTTTAAAACACATATGAGCTAAAGTATATTTTGGGAGTAGTATTGAGCACCGATATGGGGATGCGAGTTCATATTAACTCAAGTCTCCACAAACCATGTAGCCATCATGGGTAGTAAATGATCATACTTTTTAGATGACTCTTTAAGATGATTTTAGCATGGACTAGTGGATCTACTAAGTTAAGTAAGGTCCTATATCACGGCGAGGTATAGGATGGTCCTTGGGCAACGTGAGGTAAAACGTTGTATCGTCACTAGGGCTCATAGTGGTGGTTGTCGGTTAAAGAATCTCCCACAAAAGTTATATTACTTTTATATATAAGTAAAGTTGAGTTTGTTATTGCTTTATCTTTAACGAACTAAGTTGTTTACACTGTTTTACAAGCTTTATATATATATTGCATGTGTCTTATTGCTTTATATTGAGTTCAGTTATTCATGTGTTGTACAGAGCCAAGGTAAGTGTTCCTTTGTACTCCATTCAAGCTTAAGTTGTTGTTTAGCATTCCAACTCGCATACTCGTACATTCAATGTACTGATGCCAGTTGGTCTGCATCTTATTATGATGCAAACGCAAGTAACCAGGATCAGCATCCAGAGCGCCATTGATCTAGTTGAGCACTCCATAGTCAATGGTGAGCCTCATTGCATTTCGGAGAACTCTTTTATTCATTTTCCTAGTTTTTCCTTATTAGGATATTGTGGGGTCTGTCCCAACATTCATCTCAGTATTATAAAGGCTTCATAGACAGTCAGACAGTAGTTATGAGTCTCTTATCTATGTATTTACAGATATTCTATTTTGAGACATAAGTTGCCATTTTGGCCAGATTTTATCATTTAAGTTGTTTTATGAACTTATATTATGTTGAGTTAAGTCTTCCGCTGAGTTAAGTAGTCAGGCCAAGGGTTCGTTTGGGGCCAGTAATGGTCTCCGAGTGCCGGCCACGTCCAGGGTGTAGACTCGGGGCGTGACAAATGACTATCAAGAATTTAAAAAATAAGTTATTTATTCATCAAATTGATGAAGACATCTCCAGCGTCATCGCGAAAAATAAAATCGCAAACAAAATATGTTCATTTCGAATCCAATTTATTCGATGCCAGCTGAAGAATTTTGATATCTTTCTCCAAACATTTTAGATATTGTAATATCTCCACCTAAAAAGAAAACTAAATCGAGAAGGAAGCGAATTAAACAGGTACCTACTATAGAGTAAGTGGTTTTAAAGAAGAGAAATAAATTCTCTCTAAGTATAAGATTTTCCCAAAAACAACTTGTGTCCTATGAGATCGAATGAAGTTGCAGGAACAAGTAATAATGTAGTTTCATGACTTTTGATCGTATTTGTTACACGTGGTTAATATGCTATTATTAGTTCAAACAACTTATATAGTTGTTGAATTTTTTATAAAGTGTATACCAACAACTTCAAATGTTATTATAAAACATATACAATTGGAGGGGTCATGTCCTTCAAACAATTGCATTAGTTGTCCCGACAACATTTTAATTGTCCAAGGATATTGAAGAGTTGTCCAACAACTTCACATAGTTGTCTAACAATTCTAATAGTTGTAGAATCAATTTCTATAATTATTGAAAATTAACAAAGTCATTTTATGACTTATATAATATAAACTGGGTCATTTAATAATAATTGAAGATCGATCAAGTCATTTTGTAAATTATAAAGTATAACCTAAGTCGTTTAATAATAATTAAAGATAGATCGAGTCATTTTGTGAATTATTAAGTATAAACTAAGTCGTTTAATAATAATTAAAGATTGATCGAGTCATTTTGTGAATTATTAAGTATAAACTAAGTCGTTTAATAATAATTAAAGATTGATCGAGTCATTTTGTGAATTATTAAGTATAAACTAAGTCGTTTAATAATAATTAAAGATTGATCGAGTCATTTTGTGAATTATTAAGTATAAACTAAGTCGTTTAATAATAATTAAAGATTGATCGAGTCATTTTGTGAATTATTAAGTATAAACTAAGTCGTTTAATAATAATTAAAGATTGATCGAGTCATTTTGTGAATTATTAAGTATAAACTAAGTCGTTTAATAATAATTAAAGATTGATCGAGTCATTTTGTGAATTATTAAGTATAAACTAAGTCGTTTAATAATAATTAAAGATTGATCGAGTCATTTTGTGAATTATTAAGTATAAACTAAGTCGTTTAATAATAATTAAAGATTGATCGAGTCATTTTGTGAATTATTAAGTATAAACTAAGT
>JAJOOR010015144.1:0-19246 GCA_036250505.1 Solanum acaule
GTGTAGTTTGTTCTAGATATATTGTATCCAAGTGATTCAGTTTGTATCTAGGACACATAGACAATTCTCCCCCGGTATATGGTATCTCAGTATATGCAAATCACACCAAATACATGTATATAGCGTGTATCTAGTGTGATTTTCACTATTTAATAATTTGTAAAGCATATTTCAAGTCAGTTACATGCAAAGTTTGCTAAATATATGTATATGATTTTAAATCTAGCATGAAATTATTAACAAAATAAGATAAAATATAATTATTTCAAATTACAAAGAAGATTAGTAAATGGAAAAATTGTATATAATAGCAAATTATTAATTTAAATTAAATGCTATAAACATAGTTTGATTTAATTGTACCCCATAACAAATTGTTGCCATTTCGCCTCTCTCCTAGAGAATCTCGCTTGCCACTCTCGTTCTCTCTCTCGCCTCTCTCTCTATTATACAAACGCAAATATATAAAATGCATTTGTGTTTGTAAAGCAAGAGAAAATTGTAATATACATATATTTTCGTTCCCCTCTCCCAGATCTTGCTCGCCACTCTCCCAGATCTCACTCACCAGTCTCTTCCTCGCCTCTCTTGCTTATACAAACAAAAATGTATAGATTGTGTTTCTGTTTGTATAAAGTGGGAGAAAATTGTATATACACATGCAAATGCATATATCTTCGTCATGTACACCTATAATTATACAATACACATATTCTCCTGCCCAGTTCTCTTTTGCTTTTCTCTCTTTCTCGCTTTATACAAACACAAATTATACAATTGATCTTTTGTATATGTATACTGAAACAAAAACAGATTATATACAACTGCTTTCTTTTGTATATGTATAGTGAAATATACATATTTATGTTTGCTATGAAGCGCAATTATATAAACTATAGTTATAACATATAAATATAATTTTTGTGTTTGCTATATGTGAAAGTTGCTCGTAACCACCCCTGTCAAATAAAGTAGAGGGGGAGAACTGGAAGAGAGAAGGAAAAAGAGCAAAGGATAAATATTGGTAGGAATATTTGTGTAATTTGAGTAAACCTTTTCATCATTATCACAGGCCCAACTCATTCCTTGAGCGGGTTTGTCGGTCTCAATCCTGCGAAGAACAAATCTTTGATTTTTTAACGAATCAAAGAATCTATTTTGTCGTAATCTGTAAACAAAGAATCATCAAATTAAATGTTATTAGCAGAATCCGCGGTTAAGGTTTCTTGAATTTCTGAGTATCGGCGATTGGTTTACGCGTTTACAGCCACACGTCTAATTATTTTGAAGATCATCAAGATTTATACATTTATATCAAGACCCAAGTTTGAAATTTCTGTAAAATCACTATCAGTTTGACCCTTCAATCAAATTGGCAACACAGTGAGTTTCTTGATTTATTACTAATCTTGTTTCTTTTTTTCTTTTGATAATTCAATGTTCCATCTGGTGGTAATCCCATATTCTAAATCTTGTTTCTTTCATCATCCCCTCACTTATGTGTTCAGTAATCAAGATTCTTGTTTTTGGATTTGAAGATGCTTTGTTTACTTCCTCTGTCCTAATTAAAATGTTTTAGTTTGATTGCCGCCCACGGGGTTTAAGATATAAAGGGAAATTCTTGAATCTTGTGGTCATAAATTAAAGATTTGTGCAGTTTTGTACATCTTGTGGTATTAGACTTGCTAAATAGAATGTTGAAATTGGAAAACTTACTAAATTTAGAAAGGGACTTTGTTTTCGTGACAGACCAAAAAGGAAAGTAAGACACTTGAATTGGGAAGGAGGGAATATGTCCTTGCAATGTTTTGGGCTTAAATATTTAGTGTTCGGTTGTTGAATTTTTGTTACCTTGTGACTGATTTTTTACGTCTGTGTTTGATTTTGAGAGTGAATTGTTATTTGCTTTCTGTTCTCAGTTGGGTGATTGCAGGTTTAAGTCTATTGGAAGTTTGCATTTGATTAGATATGGTGAAGCACACAGAGTACTATGACATATTGGGGGTTGGTGTAACCGCGACTCCTGCTGAAATTAAGAAAGCTTACTATCTCAAGGTGATATAACATTTTAGCTTATTGTTTTCTTTTTCTGGAGACTTTCAATTTTGAGAATGCACTCGTATCGTTTGTTGAATTTGTTACTAGATGATCATCTACCCTTTTGACGTGGCAAACATGTAGAATTCCCTGAAATTGAATTTTCTTGCTTTCTCTCTCAACTTAGTTTAGTTATCGTTTTTTATTTCCTACTTGGATGTGCATTTCTCTTAGTCATGTTTAAGTTTACTTTATTTCCAATGTCTGCAAGAGTCTGTTAGAATAGTTAGAGATTTATGTGCTAGTAGAAAATAAAGAGAACTCTCGTGCTAGAGAGATTGAATTGAGGCTTAAATGAAGTGACATGGCCATGGATTCGTATAGCTGACCACACTTGCTTGGAATTGAGATGTAATTGTTGTTTATGTGCATTTGATTGGTCTGTTTATCACAATCTCCCGCCATCTGAACAAGGTTGGGTTTCTGTTATCAGCATGGATGCAGTTCCTAAAGCCATGCTCCTTACTGTTTTCCATTTCTAATCCCAATGTTGCAACTATATGCTGAAAGACGAAAGACAAAAGTATCACTTGAAATTCTAGGCTGGATAGCACCAAGTAAGTTTGTGTTGCAAACTAACACGTTGTAACTATAATAAATCAATGGTTAGTTGGGAAAGACAACTATTTGCTACTAGTATACGTGACTGATTCCAAGACAGTCTCCGCACTTCAAGTATGCGATGCATAAAGATCAGGGGATTCCTAGAGTTAGCCTGGAGCTACTTTTTTATGTAGTTTACACTTGCAAGGAACCTTAAGTTATCCTTGAAAATTTTCTTTTGGACAGTTAACGTTCCTTGATATTTATCTGCACAAAGATCTCTGGATTCGAGTCAAATAGTTCCTTGCACTAATAGTAGTTCTATTTCAGGCAAGGACTACACATCCAGACAAGAATCCTGGGGACCCACAAGCTGCTCGTAATTTCCAGGTACAACCTTTAAGATCTGTTAGATCTTTTAGTTTTACTTGTCAACTAGGTACCATTGGACACTTGAGTTGCCATACTTTAAATTTTTTGAATGCATCAACGTCGCAGAAGTTTCAATCTTTTAAAGCTCCTATTTGGGTTCATGCATTCATCCGGCTGTGTGTGTGAGTTGAAAACAGAGCACTGTGCTCGAACAAGTTCCAAGAATCCGATGAGTCAAAGTGCTTAACAATATATTGGGATGGAGGGAATGCTTGTGTGAGTGGAGCGGTGTCACAAAACTTCTTTACATTTCCTTTGCCTCTGTCTCATTGTTCTTCTGCTTATTGTTCACTTTTGAAGGTCCTTGGGGAGGCTTATCAGGTGCTGAGTGATCCCGAGAAACGTGAACTTTATGACAAATATGGTAAAGAAGATATGCCAAAGTAAGTGTGAAATAGGAAGTTCTGCATTAACTTATTTCATCCGCCTTTTAATTTAAAGCTACATCCGTTTGTTCTTGGCCCTTCTGTATTTTTGTCATACTTCATACTTAAATCTTTTCTGCAAAACTAGTAACAGGGTCCTAGTCAACTTGTCCCAACGGTAAGAAAACTGAAAATCCTTCTAATGATCTTGTGGAGTAAACGTTAAGAAGATCATCAGTAAAATAGTGACTCATTTACTTTCCCATTCTAGAATTTAGGCTTAGAAAAAACTATTTTGTGTTTACTTTGTCTCTCCTTTGTCAGGGATCTGATGCACCCTGCAACTGTATTTGGGATGCTGTTTGGGAGCGATGTATTTGTTGATTATGTCGGGGAACTTAGATTGGCTTCCATACAAACTGTTGAAGATGAAGAGGACGAAGTTGTTCCTGAGCTTCGTAGGCAAAACATTCAGGAGAAAATGAAGGTATTCTTGTTTCACAGGGTTTTCATAAAAGTTCAATTGTTCATGCGATAGACTGAGGCAATCCTCTTTCAACTACAGAAATTTCAAAAGGAAAGGGTAGAGAAGCTCACGACAATTTTAAAAGAACATCTTCAGCCATATGTAGAAGGCCGGAAGGATGAGTTCTTACAATGGGCACAATCAGAAGCGCAACATCTTGCTCAAGCTGGTTAGATTGTTTCACCTGCTTGTCCCTTATTTGTTTCTTTTAAAATTTTAATCAATTAATGCGCGCCATATTCTGAACTAGTGTTGGCCTCATAACACATCCACTAAATGCATGCTGCTCTTTTTAGGCCTGTTTAATTCCATTACATAATAATTTTTCATTTTAAGACATTTAGGGTTCCTCTGAAGGTAGAAGTTCTCTACTTTTCAAAAGATTAAAAAAAAAGGAGGTTGAAGTTCTCTAAATCTGATACCAATTCTTGCATCAGCAATCAGCATACCAATTTCTAATTTATCTAAAAGCTCCCACTAACGATGGACCTAATGCAAGTGTAATGATAGCTAAGCATTAATCCAAGTTAACTGGTATGCTCTTTTTAGATCTTTTGCGCCCTTATGTTCTGCTTTTAGCTTCTCATGAATTTTGAGAAAAAGGTAGATATTTTGAGGTGACTTCGTTCCATGTGTTTTAGGTCTACCTCATTCCTGTTTTAACGCCTTCAGTCATCATAGTTGTTATGTAGTCCACATGTTTTTCATCCTCTAACACCAGTTTAAGTGGCTATCCAATTTGTGAATAAGAAATTATATATACTTAGGATCCCCAACTCTCCTCTTCAGTATATAGATCCTAACAAAATTATAAGATTTCTTCCTTGATGCTTCCAAAATTCTCTACAGCCTTGCCATTGACTGCAAGTCTTTTTAGTTGAGTTGGATCTCCTATTAGCTTTTTCCATTTTCTAGAACTACGTCATCACTTTTCATCCTCTGACAGCGGTTAGAACAGCAATCTGTGTCTTTCTTCTCTGATTACTGTCGAGTTTTCAAAGCCTTCTCTTCTGACTTTCCCTGAAAGCCTTCTTGGAAGAGTAGGTGCTGTATTCTTGTCTTGTAGCAGCTTTTCATTAAATTGCTTGCACTGTTTTTCAAATGCTTTTGATGAGCTGGTTCGGAAAGAATTAAGAGACCAGGAGATTTGTCTACTTTGAGGACTTCTTCATTGTAGTCTTTGTGATGCGATTCTGCAATCCAAGATCAGATATTAGAGGTGGTAAAGGTTTGGGGATGGAAGATCAGTTATTAATGTTTGTGTTAGTATACAATGTGTCCATCAGTTATCAAGGACCTTCAGTTTTTGAAATGATATTTTCTCTGCGTGGTCATATTTTCAGCTTTTGGTGAGGCTATGCTGCATACTATTGGCTATATCTACACAAGGCAAGCAGCCAGAGAAATTGGGAAAACTAAAAGATTCATGAAGGTGCCATTTTTGGCAGAATGGGTAAGGGACAAAGGACACCTAATAAAATCACAAGCAATGGCGGCTTCAGGTGACGAAACAGGCTTTACTCTTTTCAACTTCTCATAGATATCATTTAGCAGTGAAATTCCCCCTTTTTTCTGATTAATACAGTTAGCAGTAACATGCCTTCTGTTTTTTTCCAGGGGCTGTTTCTTTACTTCAAATACAAGAAGAGCAAAAGAAGTACCATGAGGAGAACAAAGTAGAGGATGCAATCAAAACAATGGAAGAAAAGAAAGATATCATGATTAAATCACTGTGGCAAATTAACGTCGTGGATATTGAGTTAACTTTATCGCGTGTTTGCCAAGCGGTAAGAACTGCCAATTCTTCTTTATCCAATTCTGGTGGATCCTATTGTTACTCGAATTGCAGTAGGTACTTATTTATGACTTGCTACAGTCTACAGATGCTCCTGCATTACTGCCTATATAAAGTTGATTGTTCAGTCAAGTATATTAACTCCAAATTGAATGGAATAATCTAGACAAAAACTTAAAACAGTAAATGAATCTCTTACAAAAAAATTCTCAAGTAACATTCCGTTATTGAAGTGTGCCAGCATGGTCTGAGCATTTCACTTTTCTTTATTAATCTGAACGCAACCAGCCTTTTATATTTTTATATCATCTTTGTGACTTCTGATACACTGAACGCTCTGCAACTTACGACAGCAAATTGTGCAATTTTTACGTATTTATGAAATGAGGAGCCTCTTCATGTTTATTATCAAGCTCACTTGTTTGCTTCTTTTTTTTTTGCCTAGGTCCTTAAAGAGCCCAATGTTCCTAAGGATACTGTCAGGCTACGTGCTAGGGCCATGAAAAAGCTGGGGGCAATTTTTCAGGTGAGTGGATCGAAGTCTTTTTTTTTTTTTTTAAGCATTTCAGCAAGACAAGATAGCTTTAGACTTTCTATTCATAACTTGTATCGTTCGTCCCTGGAAAATATCATTAGAAGTTTCTAAAAGATGATCATAATTGTAGTTATTCAGTAACGGCTTTGGATATCTTGATGTATGACCAATAGTGACATAGATATAACTGAAAAATCAATAATCATTTTGGGTGATAAAAGATACTCCCTCCATCCTAATTTAAGTGTCTTTGTTTGAATGTGGCACGAAGTTTAAGCAATAACGGTAAACTTTTGAATCTTATGATCTTAAATTAAAGATGTGTATAGTTCTTTATGGTCTTAAACTTGTCCAGTAGGATGTTGGAATTGAAAACCTTACCAAATATATAGAGAACGAGACTCTTTTGGGGACGAAACAAAAAGGAGAGACAGACATAAGAATTTGGATGAGGGAGTAGTAAGTAGTTTTAAAAAGTATCAATTTGAAGATTCTTTCATGGTATGTAAATACTGTTCGTTTTTGTTCTCCCAGGGTGCGAAACCAATGTACAGAAGAGATAGCAGTTTGCGCAGTGAAAACACAGACATGGTTGATAGTGGTCCATCCTCTAAATGAAAAGTAATATTCTTTTCGCGGTATTTTTGGTGTAGAGAGACTTGTAACAGCTGTATCTGTGCTCGGGATTTGTTCAATGTTGTGCGCTTTTGTTATTACATTTAGGTATCTCTCTGTTCTTCAGAAACAGTTTGATCCTTCTGTGACCAAAATCTCAATTTTTGGAAAAACCTTTGACATATTTCTTGTGAAAACATCCATTTTTATTCGTGTAGACTGTATCTCTTTATTCTTCATGATGTTAGACCACATTTCTGATTCGTATTTGCATTTCAATGTACTGGTTTTTTTATATGAGTAGGGGAGCGTGATGAGATTAGATCGATATCCAATCGTACAGCAGCTAGTTGCTCAAATCTCAGTTTTGGACCCATCTTGCTTTCTTGAGTGCATTCTTTTGACTTTCTTGTGGTACGATTCATTTTTTTTCTTCTTTTTAATATTAATATTATTTATTTTTTAAATAATAATCTATTATTTGATGAGATGCTGATAGTTGCATTAGTTTAGTTTATTTAATAATTTGTTTTATGATACGTGGGATCCATAGGAGTAGCTTGAAAAACTGGGAAGGTGTAGTCAAAAAGCAAAAGAAGGAAATAACAAATGAGACTTGGTCTTCTATTTACTCTTTGTTTCAAATTATCTGTCGTGCTTTTTTAAAATAGTAATCTTAAATCATTTGTTATTTTTTAAGAAGCGTGTAAAAGAGAATCATAATAGATAATTTGAGACGCTTTGATTCAATTACTTATGCTTTTGCAATACATAGCACTAAGAACTATTTTAACTTTTCAACTTTTTTATTTGGATAAAAAACATAATCTTTTTGTTCAATCTGTTAATTGTTGTCAAAAGTCAAATTTGCGCATTGTTATTTGAAATAGAGAATTGAAAAGAAAGGTGAGGGTAAGAAAGATTGAAGGTATGATTATTGGATGGGCAGGAAAGAGGAAAATTGATTTTTTCCCATTTGTTCAAATTTTAGCGAATAAAATTATCCGATCCCATATACTAATGGGAGGTAGAAGATATTTCATGAAATTAATCGATTTGTGCATATGTTGGCCCAGATAGCCATAATTATTAAATTTTCGTTGAATATATTGAGAATAATGTGGTCAATAATTACCTAGAGTACTAAAGCACTTGCTTGTTTTTGTATCCAATAGGACTAGTAAAAATATCACGTCAATGACAAATAGGATTGCAAAAAAATAATTTAGAGATCCTATGCATTTGTGAATTGGCTATGGACTATGAAATATTTCTCTTTTTCTCAGTGAACATTATTGTCCCATGCATTTGAATTACTTGTAAAAGTATCAAAATTTCATTTTAAAATTAGAGGGAAAATAAGGTTCACTGGAAAAAGTGAGATACTTTCGCTAGTACCATTAATTTATCTAGAATTATTATTGTTTACAATAATCAGTTGACAAGTTGCTAAATAATTAAGATACAGGTAGGGATGTCAAATAACTTTATTTGTACCTTTAAATGAATAAAATTAAATGGAAAGAATTCATTATCTACCAATAATTTGCTTAATTAGCTTCACTTTATCCTCCACCATTAATGTCCTTTCAATATGGCATTTGGTAGGTTCTCTTTGTCGTATTGGATAATTGATAGCACTAATCCCCAAAAAACTATTTTATGCTTACCTAATTTACCAGTGAAAGGATGCTTCCATGGAATTTAATTTACCGGTTAATAATGTGAAGTAAAAATCATAAGTGATGAAACGTTATTTTATTGACTACTATTCGATTTCGAATTTCACCTCGTAACCTTCACCTTTACTCCCCTCTAAAAGATACTATGTATACTCCCTATACAATTTATTTCCATTTACCTAAGTTTTCGATAAATAGTTATCAAGTTTCTATGTTAATTGAAGGTAGTAGATATTAAGTAGAATTTTTAATATATGTATCCGCATTGACGAACAGAATGAATTCCACATGGATGAGGGATGAAATTTCATGATCTTCTAATAGGCTTGATAACAATTTTGTTCCATTTGAACTAATTTTTGAGGGGCAAGTTAAACCTGAAGCTTTGATATGGTATTATAAGAGTTAGGTCCGGTCTAGTCAGCACCCCCAGGTCCTGAACAATCGTGGGATGTGCATGCACCGGATAATTTGATAGTGAAGCCTCGAATAAGAAAAATGTTCAGATCTAGACACGAGGAAGTGATGAATGGAATAAATCACACGTTGGTGAGGGAAGAGATAACAATAAAGCTATTACCTGTAATAATATTATCTGAAAACTCCACTTACATGTCAAAAACACATCCTATAAAGACCCTACTATTCATCGAGCACTGTTCAATGTGGTTTCTTTTGCTTTCCCTCGTACTTATTCAAATCTATAAATAACTAATAGCTAGACCTAGAAAAACAAATCAACACATTCTATCCTTTGACAAGTACAAATTATTGTCATTGGAGTAATTGAATAGTACTATTTTCTCTCTTTTGATAAACGTAAGGATTAATTATGGGAATCTTACGGATATATACCCTCGGTCAACTAGTTTACTAATATGATCCAAGTATACACAATATATATATTTATTGATAATATATGCTGTGTATAGTTTTGTATATTATACATAAAGTGTGTATATATATATAGATAACCGAATGATTCAAACTCATAATTATCCCATTAATTATTTTGAGAAGTATCACCACTCCATTTGAATCATTACTAAAATAGCTTCCTCAAACTCGATGATTGTTTATTCATATATATATTATGATCGTTCAAGACATGTGTCGTTATGGAGATACTGGTAAATACGTTGCTCTTGGGAATCAATGTTATGAATCTTGGGCATACAAGAGTTTACACAAGTAGTTTCGGTCTATATCACAATTTGACTTGTAACTAGGTTTGAGTCATGAAATCATGTGGTATTTTAAAGACTTAACTTTCTGTCCTAGGTTGTTTTTTTGTTTTAGTTACAAAGTTGTGTGATCTCTATCCAAAAAAAATTATTGTTTCAGTGATTGGCAAATCAAAATTTGATTCATGAGTAAAGATGTTCTTATATGCAATGACATATTGAATTACTAATAATTAATTACAAAGTGAAATTTAACACTAAAAAAAAGTGGGATACAGTGAAACTTGTATTAGGGGTCCATGCTCCCTGTTATGGATTTAATTAAACGATATAATATTAAATAATTAATTCCACTAACTCTTTAGACTAATAGTGCCCCAACAAAAAGAAAAGTGGTGCCACTCACCTTTTTGATCATTTTGCAAATTTATTACCAAAAGCAAATAAGGATGATTGAATTCTTTAGAATAAAATATTTGTGTTCAATTTCTATCCAAAAGCATGCCAATGTGCTTTAAGAACAAAATAGTACTACTATATATTTAAATGTTGTATGGTGCAACATCGAGAAAGTAAAGCATCATTGCTTCTATACTTAAAAAGAGAGAGTGCCAGAGAAAAAGAGAGAATTGCAGAATAATTTTATAAAATTTTCTGATAATGGGGGGTCTCATGCTAATCAAGAAAATTAGTCTCTTCTTCCTTCTCATATCTGCATCCCTTTTTTCAACTTCATTTGCAGGTACATGAACTTAACTATAATGACTCATATATATGTATACATAATTAGGTTTCTTTTCTTAAAATCAACAAGACATATATACTAAGTACAATTAGAACCTAACAAGCTCTTTTCAATCATATTCTTGCATTTTTTTTCCGGTCTTCTGGTTAAAATTTCTGGCTACGCCACTTAATACTACAGGCCAAATTAGGCGAAACTCCTGCATGTAGAGATGAATTTGATTAAGTACTATAATAGTAATTACTTATAAAATGCTGTTTAATTAGGTTTATACTTGGTTTGTTTAAGCTATAATATTTAATCTTGTTCGAGTTTCAAGAACAATAAGACTAAGGCAAATTAAAGTAAGACTATGTGGCACAATTACTTTGATGCAGCAGGTCGTCAGTCGAGCTTTTTGAGCAACTTTGACCAGGAAGAGCTGAGTGCAACTCATGAGGTTTGTATTTAATTAGTATATAATATAATCATCATTTTATTAACAATTTCTTGGAATATTGAGGCTAATAATTGTATACAAGTAAAATCACTTTCAGTTTCTTGAGTAATCATGATTAATCAAATGCTATGTATTATGGCCGGCCAAAGAGTTTGACATGTATATTATGATTCACTCTATGGTCTTCTTGATTAGAGTTCTTTATTTTTTCCCTTCATGAAAGCTAGGGAAAATTTAAATTGCATACCTGAAAAAAGTTAATGGTAAAAAATACACCTAAAATATCATGATTTTTTGAGTTTCATATCTAAACTATATCAGGTGTACAAGTTTTATACATGAACTATTACCAACTATATAATAGTACACCTGAACCATTAGTTGTTTTTTTTTATCTACCTGGATTCACCATCGTTAAGGTAGGAAAATGAAACGATTGATAGTTGAGTTATGTTAGTTATAGAAAAGTCGCACACCTGATAGGTCATGCACGAAATTCAAAAAACTGGATAGTTAAGGTCTGTTTTTGACCCTGCACTCTACTTAAAAACAAGTTTTTTTATAAATATTTTGACTTTTCTCCTTTAAAACTTTCAAATATATTAATTGTAATTTGTATGTACACAGGAGGAGCAATTAAGGCATGAAAGGGTTCTTAAAATGAACACAAAGGATTATGGAAGATATGATCCAACACCTGCTCTATCCAAACCTCCTTTCAAACTCATACCAAATTAATCATGATCGATGTCATATTATAATTAGGGTTTGTGGAAACCCTAATTAGTCTGATAGTTGAATATGAGTTACCCTAATACTACATATGTGTTACGTTACTACTATATATGTTTGCAGTTATATATAGTACTACTTTAATATCGATCGATATACTAATCCTTGTAAACTTTGCTTATATTTTTGCATGAGTACTGGATATGTAGTTTTCTTCTCGTCTGTAATACATACTTAATTATCCGTGTAATTATTATATATATAAGAAAATAAATGAATTATGTCTCTTCGTCCACTTTTAGTTGTCATGTTGCGTTTTTGAAAGTTAGTTTGACTTATTTTTAAAGTTAAATTTGATTACATTAATTTGATATTTTTAAACAAAAAATATAATATTCAAAAACTATACGAAAAGTACTATAAATTGCAATTTTTCGCATATCAATATGACGAAAAAATACATCGTAAAATGTTTGTCAAAATTCTTATAGTTTTACTCTAAAAAGGAAAAACCATGACAACTAAAAATGGACGGAGAGAGTATCGTCTAGTCTTGTATATCAGATAACAATTAATCTATCTATCTATCTATCTCTATATATGTGTGTGTGTGTTCGCAAATTTTGAATGACGAAATAAGTTCTTTTAATTAACGGGCAGTTGAGCCAAGAATTCCAACAAAGAGGACTCAAAAAACATGCTTGGCTAAAATTTGTGTTTCTCCATGGCGGACGAGTATATCTTACTTTCTTATGAAGAGATCGCTAGTGGGTAATTAAGACTAAGAATAGTTTAGGGGAAATTTTGAATAAAAACATGTCAAATTTAGGGTGATGATCTTTAGATATTTTGCAATGATTGTTACATGTAATCGTGAATTGAAAATTAAATAAATAATATGAAAATTAAGGAAAAATTTATGTTAATCTAGATTAACACTAAATAGCTAGTGTAAATAATTAATAATAGGTTATATAAATTAATCCTTGCCTGGATATATTGTACATAATTTGAAAGCTAGGTCATTTCCCTATTTCTTTTCTTTAACCTAACCACCTCTTTAATTGTTGGTCGACAACTCGATTTGTTGTTGTGTTTGAAGCTCAAATCATTGTTAGAGTACTAGTTTTGTAAGATTTGGGCCGTGAAAATGAGAAATTTGGAGTGAATGTTGCTTAAACTTGTTGGAAATAGTTTATGAAAGTTCATGTGTACGAAACTTGAACTCATTTGGTGGAGATTTGGATTGGTTTTGAACAAAAATTGGATGCGCAACTAAAAATCATTAAAGAAGATCGTCTATGAAGCTAGTAGTTACTGACATGCATGTTATATACTTGTATACTAGACATATACATAAATACATAATACATAATACATCTTTTAAATTGTTACACGCTTATATACAGGATAGATACATTATTTATTGTATAAGTATATAAATATTGTACAATATAATAATGTATAAAGGGTTTATAACCATCGTTGCAGAAAAATGTTGAGTATGTGGATGCAAACTTAAATATATATATATATATAGCTGTGTAGGAGCAAAATATTGTGCTGGGGCTGTATATTTGTGAAAACTCCTCTTCAATTTAATAACTCAAAATGTTCCCTTTTAATTAGGCCATTATTTAGATTTTGTCCATATATTTAATACTTGTACAAATATAGATCTTGGTCCTAACAAAACATCTGATTATCATCTAACATTTCCTCATAAAATTAAGTTTCTCAAATGAATCTTCCAAGTTCCGATTATGGTCTAAAAGGTTATAAATTGCAATAGTAGTATTAAAAGGGATCATTTAGTAAATACCTGTCCCAAAAAGGGACTACGTGAGAAATTTCAGCAATTTAAGCGTGTAAAATAATAAGGAACATGCAGATGATTATTCTTTTGGGCCCAAAAATTACTTTAGATGGATCATAGAACAATTGGATAGCTTCGGTAAGTAAGTGCTAAATATTCAAGAAATAGATGAATTAAAAGGTTAAAATTCTGTAAAAGGGAGCTAATATATATACACATAATTACATATAAAGAGTTTACCTGATCAATGTACTTCAAAAAAGAAAAAAAAACTTACTCTAAAATGTTCAATTTCGTGTATAACAACACTCAAAAATAATAATTTCAGTATAATCCCACAAAATAGGGCTAGGGAGTATTGGAAAGAACGAGAAATCAATTTGTGGAATTTCTTCTGTGTATTTCTCCATTACTGTACACGTATATATACAAATAAGAAAGGAATAAAATTTGTTATGCTATGTACAACTGTCTAATTTCTACTCGTACATCCTATATCTAATTTAGATGATATCACTTTTGTATACAAACTGAAGAATAAAAATTAAAAGGGTAGAAGGATCTAGATTTGATGACTCGCTTTGGCCAGGTGTCTTTTTAGAGCTTGAGTCAATGGTCAAGATTTAATCTTCTTATTTGTTAATGGATGGCTCTGATGTAAAGGAATTGGAAATGATAAAGTTGTCTGAACCTTGTTTCCATCTGAGTGTAGACTAGTCACTTTTCCTTTCAACTTTCCAGAGCTCAAGTTTCCTCCACTATCATCGTGAACTTGAGCTCTATTATAATCACCAACATCCCTCCTCAAGTTAGAAGGGGAAAAAGTAACACCCAACTTGCGAACTAGAGAATGATAAGACGGACCAGCCAAAGACTTAGTGAACACGTCGATGAGTTGAGAACGAGATGGTAGATATGAGAGTGAAATTAGCCTGGCTAGAAACTGCTGACGGACGAAGTGACAATCGAGCTCGACGTGCTTCGTCCGTTTATGGAAAAATGGGTTCTTTGCGATGTGAATCGCAGATTTTGAGCAAGAGCCCCAGTCGGAGTCACAAAAATCAACCACTTGAAGACAAGGATCAATATTTATGAAAAGTCCCAAATTTGGCTCTTTGCGTAAGTACGAAGACAATGGAATACTGCATCCAAGTGAGGTTGGCGAGGATTCTGTATAAACTGAAAGAGATGTTGCACTAAGAAAGATAGATCCGGACGAGTATGGGTTAAAAAATTTAGTTTGCCCAATAGTCGCCGATATAAAGTCGGATCGAAAAGAGGCACACATGCATCCGGTCGGAGCTTTTGAGTAGGATCAAGGGGAGAAGTAGCTGGTAGAAGACCAAAGCATTCAAATTCATGAAGCAAATCCATGGTAAATCTCTTCTGGGTAAGCACTAAACCAGTTGGTTCGCGGATGATTTCGATCCCTAGGAAAAAATGAACCAAACCAAGATCCTTCATACGAAATTCAGCATGAAGAAAATCTTTAAGTAGCTGCTGCTAACGTAAATCATTCCCTGTAACTAGAATATCGTCAACATAAATAACGAGGATAGTGATTAGGCTGCCAAACCTTTTGAAAAATAGGGAATAGTCGTTTAGATAATGAAAGTATCCCTTAAAGCTCAAAGCAGCTGTGAGTCGAGCATACCATTGGCGAGACGCTTGACGTAAACCATAGAGAGACTTTTGAAATAAACAAACATGGTTAGGAGAAGGGGGTAACATGCAAGGTGGGAATTTCATGTAAACAACCTTCTGCAAATCACCATGTAAGAATGCATTGTCTACATCCAACTAAAAAAGGTCCCAACCAAGTTTAACAGCCACAACCAGAATGCACCTAATAGTAGTCATCTTGACAATAGGTGAAAAAGTCTCGTGAAAATCAATATATTGCCTTTGAGTGTCACCTCGAGTGATCAAACGAGCTTTCAACCTTTCTAGGAGTCCATTAGATTTGTATTTAGCCTTGTATACCCACTTACAAGGCAAAGCTCTTTGTCCCGAAGGTAATAAAACAACGTCCCAAATCCTATTCAAATTTAAAGCTTCAAATTCTTTATTCATAGCCATTTGCCAACCAGGGTGAAGGGATGCATGTGTAACATCTCGCACCTAGAAACGACTATAAAGAGTTTAAAATATGAAAATATTGATTTTTGGAAAGAACAAGGAAATCTGGAAATTTTTGTCTAAGTTAAGAAAGTGAGTTTTGGCCATTTTCAAACGGCCATAACTCCTAGCTCAGGATGAGTTAGGAGCAACTCTTGATATGGTTGGAAAGCCCTTGGAAAGATATTTTCAACGCCACCAAGTTTGCGCAATTTTGACATCATATGAGTGAGATATGCCTTTCGGAAGTCGGGCTGTTGGATTAAGGAAAGTCCCAATCCGGATTTAGGGAAGACAAAGTAGTCTTTTCTCTAATTTATTTCCTAATTCATTTTTAGGGATCTATTGGGGTAAAAACTTATTTTTGGTCAGATTAGGAAATTAAATTCACGCTTAGGGCTTGGAGAAAAGTGAAAGGAAGAAAGAAAGGGAGAAAAGCCTAGATTTCGCCAAGAACGTCAAGAGTTTGGAGTGGAATTCATCGGGGGTGATCCCTATTAAGGTATGTGAGATTTATTTCGTGTTGGGTTAGTTCACCCACACACTAACTTGTTTCAATTAAGCTATTTTGGGTTGTTTACATGTTAAAAAGAGAAGTTCTTGAAGAACATCGTTAAGTTCTTGATTGGTTGTGTTGTTAAAATTTTTGGTAGATTTGATTCATATATCCGGGTTGTTTTTCGAGTTAGATTGGTTGTATATTGAGGGTACAATTGATCCTAAGTGTTTGGGGAAGGAACTAGGGAAGATTGGAGGGTTTAGAGATGAAAAACGAAAAAGAAAAGTCGGAGTTCACCTAGGAAAAGGGTGGGGCGTCGCGCCAGCCAGCGCTCCCTAGCTTGCCCTCTGAAGTTTGAAGGATGGCTCCCCGCGCCTCTCAGAGTGCTAGGGACATCAATTCTTCCCATTCGTTTCCCACATTCTCGTACTTGTTCCTAAGTGATGTACCTATGTTTCCTAGTCAATTTCAACACTCTAAAGTACATCTAAACATCATGAAACCATCTATAAACATGAGATCATGTACCTTGAATCGATAATTCAATTCAAGGAAAGTTAAGTTCAAAGTCAAAGAAGTTAAGAGTTAAGTCTAGAAGTTAAAAAGCAAGTCAAAGCAAAGTTTCTTAAAGTTTATAAGGATCTTTAACAATGTTTTAATGTCGTTTTAAGACCTAAGTTTTGAAGTTAAGTAAAGAGTAAAGCTATGGTTTGAAGTTCTTTTCTTCAAAGAGATATATGGGGACTATGTATTCCCAAAGAAGTTTTAAAGAAATGTTTTCACATTTAAACAAGATTAGAAACTGAGATTTCCAAAGAGCATTCGGGCTAGATTTCAGAAAAGAGTAATCGCTTTCTAAATGAAGCAAGAAGGGAAACTTTGATTTCCAAGATAGCCTTTGAGCTAAGTTTTTGAGCACTAATCTCAAATCACAGAGGAAATATGTTTTAAAAACATAAGAGCAAGTACATTTTTGGGAGTAGTATTGAGCACCAAATTGGGGGAGCGTTCAAAGAACCCACATCCCTCATAGAACCATGTAGCCATCATGGGTAGAAGAGGTTCATACTTTTTAGATGAATCTTTTTTCAAATTAGACTAGTGGATCCATTAGGCAGTTCAGGTTCTTTACCTTTGGCCGGGTATAGGATGCTCTGGCAGCGTGAGATTGATCGTTGTATCATCACTATAGCTCTTATGTGATGGTTGTCGGTTAGAGAAACTCCCACAATAATTATTGTATTTTTATATACATCAGTTCATTTGTATTTCTACATATATCTCAGATTTATTGTATCTTTGTATACACACAGAGTTTATAGCATATTTTTAAACAGCTTTTCTTTATATGACATTTGTTTTAAATTGTTTTATAAGGAAATGAGTCAGTTAGGTTGAGTTAAGTTGAGCCAGGTAAGTTCTTCAATTTTTTTCATATTCATTTTCTAGCCTGTATTGTTTAGGATTCCAACTCGCATACTCGTACATTCAATGTACTGATGCCAGTTGGCCTGCATCGTCTTATGATGCAGACACAGGTAACCAAGATCAGCATCCAGCTTGAACACTCAGAGTCAGTGGTGAGCCTCCTTACTTTCTGGAGGACCCCTTTTATTTGCTTTCTAGTTTAGTTTATTTGGATGTTGAGGGGTCTGTCCCAACATCCATCTCAGTATTATAGAGGCTTCATAGACAGTCAGACAATTAATTATGAGTCTCTCATCTTAGTATTGCAGATGTTTTGCTATGAGACTTAAGTTGCCAATTTGGCTATGATATTACTTAAGTTATTGTTTAAGCTTATTATGTTGAGTAATTCTTCCGCTGAGTTTAGAAAGTCAGGCAAAGGGTTCTCTTGGGACCAGCGATGGTCTTTGAGTGCCAGTCCCGCCCAGGGTGTAAGCTCGGGGTGTGACAGCCTGAAAGTAGGAAATAGGCTTAGTAATATAGGACATGAAGTTTAGAAGGGATTGATTGGTTGGGGAAATAGTAGAGAAATAGATAATCGGGGGTTGAACAGGGGAAGAGAAACAAAAGGTAGTAACTTGGGAAATGAAGACTGAGTGGAAAAATAGTCTTTAAGATAACTAGGAGACCTGTGGGATCTTGAAGAAGTTTTGACAAGAAGAGTAGGAGGAGGAGAAAGAGGAGGAGAAATATCAAGTGAGGGAGAATGATCTGCAGAACCAGAGGTGGAAGAATCAGGTGTGGTAGATAGTTCTTTAGATTTAGAAGGAGAAATATCAAATGTAGTAGAGTGATCTTCAGAAAAGAGAGAAGAAGGACCATGAACATGGGACTGATCTGAGATAGAATCAGAAATATGAGAGGGATGGATAGGAAATAAATGAGAAACCTTGGTGTGAAGGATGAAAGGAAAAATGTTCTCATGAAATTTAACATTTCGAGAAAAACTTTCATAGATTGTAAATTCAGAAGTTTGTAACCCTTTTTGCCAGCTGGATATCCAACAAATACACATGGTACAGATCTATGATCAAGTTTAGATCTGTGGATAGGTAGAGTACATGCATATGCAAATAGGCAAAAGCCTTGAGGTTCTGATAAGAAGGTGTAACACCAAACAAAATCTCATAAGGACTCTTAAGTCTCAAAGTTTTGGAAGGGAACTTGTTGATTAAGAAAATGGCAGTCAATAAACATTCCTCCAGAAAAAGGTAGGTAAATTTGATTGATATAAAAAAGCTCTACAAGTTTCTAACAAGTGCTTGTGTTTCCTCTCAACAACCTCATTCTGTTGAGGGGTGTAGACACAAGTTGACTGATAAATAATACGTTTAGAAGAAAGAAAATGAGTTAATTCATGACTAGTGCAAAAATCTAAAGTGAAGAAACCTTACCCCTAGAACAAGAACCAGGTTCTTGTATATTTGCGTATGACAGAATACTTTAACAGCTACACAATACTTTTTGTTAAAAACTTCCTCACTCAAGGAAGGAAAACCTTGTTTTATTATTTAACAACTATGTCACGATTACAACTCAATAATCAATAACCAAAAACAAACTTGACTAACTATAGTCAACTAACTCTACTCTCCAAGAGGCCAAACCCACCTCTTGTTACAAACCTCTCAATAACTCAACTCTACAAGAAGCCAA
>JAJOOR010015145.1:0-24452 GCA_036250505.1 Solanum acaule
CGCCCCCGGGTTGCTGAGTCCATAATTTGGACTCATTTAGGGCTTTATTTAAAGAGATTTAGTGTCCTCAAATGCCTATTTTGTGCCAATAACTGATGTAAATCCTTGATTTTCAGGTATTTGGATTGAGGAACAAGGCAGCTAAAAGAACGAAGAAAAGAAGGCCTGAGGATCGTCTAAACCATTGGGCGAGTTGCCGAATGGCTATGGTCTCCCCTAATGTTCCAGTGTACCGAGCCTTGAAGGAGAAAATCAAGTCGGCGATAGAAAGGAGTAGTCGGCGAGTCGTCGAACGGTTCCGCGATGTAGTGCTATATCGCCCTAAGTTACAAAGCTTGAAGTTGCTGAAGGCCAAAGCAAAACGGCGATGGAATTGACCAAAGGGTGAATCGCCGAGTGGATACCCTGACTTATTGCGCCGTATGGTCCTTCGTAGAACATTTTTGGCGACTATAATTATAGTTTTAAATTCTTAGTTTAGTATCTAGAATTCGATAGTTTTCATTAGTGTTCTGTTTTCAAGTTAGAAAGCTGAGAACTGAGTTTTGAGACAATATTTCCTTAGCTTTGAAGATTTGAAGATTTTCATTTCTGAGAAATTGGAAGTAAGTGTTGGAGATTCTTCATCTTAAACCTCTGTAAAGACAATATTAATTGTACCTAGTTGATGGAAACACAATTTGGTAACGATTTCTACCTTTTTATGATATCTAGCTAAAACCCCAATTCTTGGGGTGTGATTATATGATTATGGGTTGATTTGGCTGCTGGGTATTGTTATTTGATAGTCTAAATGTTGTTTTAAAGTGATTTCATTCAGTAATTGTGGCTTAATCTAAAGAGTTGTAGTTGCAATTGCAGCTCGGTTTAGACCGATTAAGTCGGTTGTGGTCCGGGTTAAGGAAGTTGAATGCAATAGCGAGAACATCAACACAGTACTTGACATGGGGTATAACTTTGACTACCCCACCCTAACTATTGCCACATCTTCATTAGATGAGCTTAAGGGCTGGATGGCGCCACTCATCTCAGACACCACCCCGAGGTGGATAGAGGCAGGAGTCCCGATTGAGAAGAGGGACTTGAGTATAGTTGCACGTTATTGGTTTAGATTCATCAACAACTCTATTATGCCTTCCCAGAATTAGTCTGTTCTCCGTCATCCTAAGGCAGCCTGCCTTGGGTCGATTATTTCTATGAAAAGCATCGACTTGGGACTTATCATTGAGCAAGAGATGGCCATGAGGGCCAAACAGAGGCAGACTTCTCTACTATTTCCAGTATTGATCACGGAGTTATGCCGGCGTGCTGGAGTCCTAAAGGATACTACTAGAGATACTGAGGTCACCTCATCTTAATCTACTGACACCCGACACATTGAGGCTGAGTACACTCGAGAGGAGGTTGACAAGAGGAGAGAAGCTCCGGTGGATACATCCCCGGAGGTGGACGTCGATTCTATACCTGCAGAGTCATCTTTGCCTACTCCGGCCTCCGAGCCTTTAGGTACTTCTGCCCCTTCTACTCATTCACAGGTCTCGGGTACCTCCACCTCATCCCAGCCAGCCAAGATTACTCAGGCGATGATCCTGAAGATGGGGCATCTGGCCCATTCAGTTGATATGAGGGCGACCCGGCTAGAGAGATATGTTCCCTGGATGATTGAGGCTGCTATTTTGGCTGCTCTGACCCCCTCCAGACTTCTATTGACACTATCACCATGAGAGTAGAGGCTTGTGAAAGCAGGCAGAGGGAGACCTCCGAGGTGACGGCTTTGAAACCCGAAGTAGCGGATTTGAGGAAGGACGTAGACTATCTAAAGTCTAGTGACTTCACTTTATTACTGGATTCTGTAGATGATTTGGACGCCCGTGAGACTTCAGAGATTCGTCCGGCTACCACCGGAGATGTACATAGGAATGATGCAGCAGTTGATGAGTCGGATGCAGAGACCGACGAGGAGTAGATAGAGATAAGAGAGGAGAGTATTTATGGAGACCTGCCAGATCTGGAGGAGACTATTGTGCAGTCATTGATCCAGACATCGCTGACCGAGACATCCATGTCAGCTCCTAGTGGAGCTGGTCCTTCTAAGGTGACTCCGGCACTGATGCCCAAGTCCAGATTAATGCACCGGGCATTGATGCCCAGACAGATGGAGCGAGTGTTTAGACAGGATCCCTCTTTACCTCCCTCTCTGTCTTACTTTATTTTGACTTTTGGATATTATGTTTGCATTTGAGGACAAATGATTTTTATTTGTGGTGGGGTGAGGCCCACCTTTTGTGACCTTTTGTGACTATGGTTCTGTGTATATATTTGGGTTTTGAGTTATAATTGTGTTTTATACTACTTTTGTGGATGATTGAGCTTCTAGCTCCGTGTTTTTAGCGATAAATGATTTTTGGACCCTTCCAAAAAAATTGTGCCACCTCTTGTTTGTGTTTGAATGTGGTTGTTCTCTTGGAAATTTGAGTATCGGTCTTGATCAATACCGATGACTTGAATAGTGTTCATAATCGAACAAAATTGAATGTGCGGCTACGATGAGGCCAAATGAAGTTTGCATAGATAATATGTGAATTTTTTGCATCTCGTTGTGACTAGCCAAGTATCAAATTGGGTCTCTTGTGATGAACATTGAACACTAGCGAAACTGTTGAGTCTTGTTTGACATTGGTGTCAATGCCTTGTGTGATGACACCTAGAATTTGCCCCATTGGTCTGATTGACTAAGTGATGCAATCTCTTGATATGATCTTAGGCAACTTTGAAGAGTGTGAAATAATTTGACATTATACCTCTTTTGTGGCCTACCTTGTGAGTGTGTGAACTCTACTTGAACACCCTTTGAGCCTTAGCCTTTTCTTGAAAGAAACTTGATGAAATTCTGACCTTTCTTGATCCATTACCCATAATCCTCATGATTTGTGATTTGTGTGAATAGCCAACTTAGGCCAAAAGCCTAAGTTGGGGTGTGGTGAAAAGAGAAGGTAAATCAAGAAGTGCAAGAAAGTCCCCTTTGACCCATGGTTTTGAGAAAAATGGACCCCCTCCATTTAAAAAAATAAGAAGAAAAAGAATGAAAAAAGTGGTGGAATAAAGTTGTGAAAATACAAAAAGAAATAGGGTTTCCAACAGTCCATGGAAAGTGAAAATGAGGCGACTTGTGATCACGAATGAAAATGATGAAGAAAAGGAAAGAAAGTGTTGTTCACACCACATTTTATGAGGATTGCAACTATTGGGCCTAAATGACCATACCCTTGCACTCAACCCCGTTACAAGCCTTGAAAAGACCTTTTTTTTTTATCTTGAGTGAGCTGAAACAATTGTTGATTGGAAAATAAGGGCAAACCTATCGGTGAAATCATGCATTGTGTTCATCTTTGTGAGTGTGAGCGTTGCATTTGATTTCTGAGCTTTAAATTGTGAA
Organism: Solanum acaule; assembly: GCA_036250505.1. NCBI lineage: Eukaryota > Viridiplantae > Streptophyta > Magnoliopsida > Solanales > Solanaceae > Solanum > Solanum acaule. Next base: position 3,437 of record JAJOOR010015145.1, read on the forward strand.
CCATTGTGTGTGAATTTGGAATCATTCTTTGTGTGAGGGCATTTGAGTACCATTGTTGAGCTTGAACTTGCATTTGAAGCAAGTATTGTGAACTTGAGAATCTTTGATAATGGTGAGTCACAACTTGAATCTTTGAGTGCACAATTGATCCTTGCATGAGTAAGTTGAGTCTTTTTGTGTGCATTCATGATTGAGTCTTGTGTAGCACTGTTTGAGACATCCTTTTAGAACTGCTGAACTTGAGTTTTACTTGAGGACAAGCAAAAGTTTAAGTTGGGGGTATTGATGAGTCCATGATTTGGACTCATTTAGGGCTTTATTTTAATAGATTTAGTGTCCTCAAATGCATATTTTGTGCAAATAACTGATGTAAATCCTTGATTTTCAGGTATTTGGATTGAGGAACAAAACATGAACACTAATAAGCAAAAAGGAACAAGGCAGCTGAAAGAACGAAGAAAAGAAGGCATGAGGATCGCCTAAACCATTAGGCGAGTAGCCGAATGGCTATGGTCTCGCCTAATGTTCCAGTGTGCCAAGCCTTGAAGGAGAAAATCAAGTCGGCAATAGAAAGGAGCAGTCGGCGAGTCGCCCAACAATTCCGCGATGCAGTGCTATATCGCCCAAAGTTACAGAGCTTGAAGTTGTTGAAGGCCAAAGCAAAAAGGCAATGGAATTGACCAAAGGGCGGATCGCCGAGCGGATCGGCGATCCCGACTTATTGCGCTGAATAGTCCTTCGCAGCATATTTTTGGCGACTATAAATACATTTTAAAATTCTTAGTTTAGTAGCTAGAATTCGATAGTTTTCATTATTGTTCTGTTTTCAAGTTAGAAAGCTGAGAACTGAGTTTTAAGACAATATTTCCTTAGCGTTGAAGATTTGAAGATTTCCATTTCTGAGAAATTGGAAGTGGGTGTTGAAGATTCTTCATCTTAGACCTCTGTAAAGACAATATTACTCGTACCCAGTTGATGGAAACACAATTTGGTAACGATTTCTACCTTTTTATAATGTCTAGCTAAAACCTCAATTCTTAGGGTGTGATTATGTGATTATGAGTTGATTTAGCTGCTGGGTATTGTTATTTGATAGTCTAAATGTTGTTTTAAAGTGATTTCATTCAGTAATTGTGGCTTAATCTAAAGGGTTGTAGTTGCAAATGCAGCTCTATCTTTGTGTTTTTGGCTTGCTCAAGAGAGAGGTTTTAAAACCAAGATTACTGATTTGATGGTCTGTGGATATTGGGTTGTTGTGGGTTCAGCTCGAGAGAGTGCATCCTAAACCCTCTTCCACACATTCAGCTCGAGAGAGTGAATGGACCAAAGCAAAGGTTGTTCTTAATTGCTGCTTATTGGTGTTCGAGAGAAACCAATTTGATTCGGGGTAAATTGTTCGAGAGAAAATTTATCCCCACTAAAGTCTAGCTTAGTCACTGATTTACAATAAATTTACTATCAATTGCAATTACCCAGTTGTCTACCTTAACCCATAATCCAATCACATCTCAAGAACCCGTCTCTATACTTATTTTCGTTTTCGTGTTATTTCCTGCTGTAGTTGATAATTGAAACCAAAATCCCCTGTTATTTGACACTTGTGTCACCCCAAAATTGAACCATGCTTTTATTCGTAAATGTTTTTACCTATGATTGACTTGAGCATATTCATGCTTTTCTATTGATTCTTGAGTACGAACCACTTCCTGTGGGATTCGACCCCAACTCACTTAGTTAGGTTATATTACTGACTAACGATCGTTGGCACTTAGTATTGAATGAAATGTCTTGATACGTGAAATCAAGGGTGAAGTATGAAGGAGGTGGTGGAGTGGGGTAAGAAAAATAATTTTAATTTTTTTTTCTTTTTGGGATAGTATTAATTTAATTTTTAATTTTTAAATTATTTTTTTGTCAGAGTAGAATATTTTATCAATGTGGAATGTCATGTGTCAAATTTTTTTCAAATAAAAGAGAATGTATTACACACCTCACTGATGTGTATTTCTCAAACTAATAAGTGATAGTTTAGGTATGAAACTCACACTCTCAATAGTTTAGATATGAAACTAAAAAGAAGAAGATAGTTAAGGTGTGTTTTTATACTTATCTCAAAAATAAACAAAAAACTTACTATTTAACTGGTCATGACAGGTCTTAGCAGGGTAGGGCGGGGCAGGACAAATTTTTGAAAAGATGTTAAATGGGGCAGGGTAGGGCAGGTCAAAATCTCCACCCCGCCTAACCTGCCCTATTGCCATCCGTAGCCGTGGGAGGGGGAGAGAACTAGCTTTTACATTCAATTCACAATATACATAATGAGGTGCCTTGAAAAAAGTTGCTGGTGACACATGTTATTTTTTATTTTTTTACCCGGTGTTCGAAGTTCACATTGGAGTTTTGAATACTATGTGTGGTTGTCTAGTGGTTGTTCTTGGCAAGAAATGTTGTAAGTGCAGCTTTTATTATTAATTGATTCCTGCTGAATATTCTCTGGCAGTCTGGTGTTTCAAATTGACCAAAGTCATCTTCATTCTTTTTTAAATATAGGTACATTGATGAATGACATAATATGCAAAAGTATTAGTAATTAATAGTTTCAGACTATGCTCAGCATGTTTCATCTCTATGTAAATTAATAATTACGTTTAAGGCCTACTTAATATATATAATCCTTATGCAGTAAGTAAGTAAAATAATAATGTATTGCAGTTCATTCTTATTTGAAGGCTAATAGACAAATTCTTTGACCCTTCACTGTCTCGTGTTTCTGTTTTTTCCTTTCCCCCTTAATCTAATATGATAGTAGAGCATGTTGTGGTTTGAGTTCACACAATAAGTCAAGATGATATGTTGGTTGACACAGATTTATGTATGACTTTTGTGCATTGAGGGGTTGGGTTGGCAATGCAGGTGAAATAATAGTATGCTTGACAATGAGATTATTCAAAAGGCGGTTCTTGGCATTTGTGCCAACACATGGACATGGACTTATGTTTATCTTTTTTTGACTTACAAGTAGAGTTGGGACAGTGTGAGAGGGATCTTTGTAGGGCTTCAAAAACACCGCGTTGACAAATTGTATTCTACTCCCACAGAACACCTTCTTTCGAATAATATAATAAAATTTGTGATCAATAAGGGTTGTGGTGAAGTGATAAATATTCATTTATTCTTAATTAGAGATCTTCGGTTTGAATCTCCCTTGTATAGAATCACCCTTGTTTAGGAGCGCTTTAACCCTCAATGCGAGACTTTCTGGTCCGAATTTAAATTTAATCGGGCTTCAATGTATTTAATCATAAGTAAAAAGGACTACTGCTCTATGTACCATGACTGTATATCATTTCGGTTGGTTGCTACTATATTTTGAAAGAAGCAAACTAAGAGAGAAATTAAATTCAATCTAGTCCGTGGCCTTAGACTGACCCCAATATCTCTCCCTTTTTTTCTCCATCTAAAAACTTAAAATTTGGCTCCCCTCCATTACACTTTCCCTCCATTTCGTCAAGTACACTTCTAAATGAGAAATATGTGTCCTATTTAATTTTTAAAGGTCAAGATTATAATATATTAATAAGCATTATAACCATAGTTAAGTTAACAAATTTTGATAAACTATTCTCTAAATTTGGTAAGAACAATATTCCACATAAATTTTAACATCCATTAAAATCATTATTTTCATCTTATATTTTTTTATTTAAATATTAAAGTATGCGATATTTGAGATGAGAAGCGACCAAAAAAAAAATTGTGCCAATAAAATTTATTTTTGAAATATTATGTAGAGAAACAAAAATGAAGGTGAAAAATTATCAATGTTGACAAAAATTATAAAATAAAAGAACGGGAAATAAAAATAATAATAAAAAAGTTGAGATGTTATCAAGATTACAAATGTGAAATATCAAAATTCTTAGGAGAAAGTGTTGCTGCTGTGTTTGAAGAAGAAAAAAAAGAAATATATATGTTTTTAAAAAATATTCTTTTATCTTCGTTATTTTTTGTGAATTTTGTAAACATATTTAAAGCCAAAATATTTTTGAAGATTGTTATTTATCACGCTAAATAAAAATATTGTTAGATTCATGTTCTATTTTTTAATTTTGAATATAAAAATATAAGATGAAATTAATGATATTAATAAATATTAAATTTGTGGGGAGTATTTTGTTTTTATCAATTTTGGAGAATAGTTTTTCACAAAAATTGTTGACTTAACTATGGTTATAATACTTATTAATATACTGTAATCTTAACCTTTAAAAATTAAATCGGGCACATGTCTCTCATCTAGAAGTGTACTTGACGAAATGAAGGGAAAATGTAATGGAGGGGGCCAAATCCTTTTCACTTTACTTGTTTATTTGGATGGATTTAGAATTTATGGCATATAAAGTAAAAAAATAATGAATTACTTATATTTTAAATTTAAGTTTAAGTAAAGTAGATTTGAGAGTTAAAATTTGAAGATCGAAAGTATTATTTTTTCACGAATTTTTTAACACACATATAATTGGAAATTCAGCTAATTTGAACACTTGTTTTAGTCATGTATGACTGATTTTCAGGCATACATGAAAAAATTTCAGAGACATATATAGGATTGAGATTTCAATCAATTCTCACATGTGTTTCTGTCATGTATAATTAGAATCATGTATATATGAAATTTAAAAGGTGTCAAATAAGTTTGTTACATTTGTCGTTGTTTTGACAAATTAATGATTGAAATTTGTGCCTTATGATATATGAAACTTATGGTTCAATTTGAGCTTATTGGATGTTGAATTATTGAAATTTGAAGAATAATTTTTGTTTGTTTGGCAAAACACATCCAGACACACATGATTGGGATTTAAGATAATTTTTACATGAACGAATCAAATGCAATTTTTCAACCCTAGTTGTGTATATCTGAATTGTTTCCAAAATTGATAACTTTTTTTTTTTTTAAAAAAAACACAAAACTGGCACAAGTTAAATAGCAACCCCAAAATAGAGTATTTGTGCACTTCTAACATTTAAAAGCATAGGTCAACATTTTAACTTATGACTAATTTTTATTATTTTAGTTTTAAAATAAAAGCTTAATTTTTTATTTTATTTAAATATATTATAAAAATATTTAAAAATATTTAAAATAAGTCAATTCAAAATGATTGGCTCAAAAAGTTTCTATACGTGCATATATGAGTCTTTGTATCAATCAATCAACAAAATTTGCCAAGTCTGGGCATCAGTTTTCACTATTCTATTCATGTTTTACTCATTAATATTCTAGGCTAGCTAGCCACTATAATTCCCAAAAGCTATCTTCAACTATGTAATCTTTTGACTATTTCACATTACTTTTAGTTTATACTCCCTCCATTTTATTTTGATTATTTTGGCTTAGCTTGACACAGAGTTTAAGAAAATAGAAAAGATTTTTGAATTTTGTAATCTTAAATTAAAAATATGTAAATATATCAAAATATTATTTTATCTTGTAATCTTAAATATGTCACGTAGAAAGATGAAATTAGAAAATTACCAAAAAAAAAAAGATTGTAAAGACAAATAGGACAAAGAACTTAAAACAAATTGTGTAATTAAAAACTCTCCTCCTTTACCAAAAAAAAAAACTAAATAAAATAAACCTAGCAAAAAGTATCTAGAAACAAAAGGTTTATATAGATAATACGAACTGAATGAGATTAAGAGTTGAGATTCCAATTTCAAAATTTAATTTAAAATCAACGTTTGTTTATGAAATATGCACAAAATTTTAATTTGAAATCATGATTTAATCTCAAGTTCTTCAAAAATTAGAATTTTAAATTTCAAATTGTGATTTTGGTTTCTTTAAAATGTTAACTTGACAAATATATTTATATTTTGTAAAAAAAAAGAAGTACCCATCATTTTAAATTTTATAAAAAAAGATTCATATTTGACGTGAATAAATTGTCTGTACCATATGGAAGAATTACATTAAAGAATAATGAGTTACTATTATTGTTGATTTTTGGATCAATAAATCTTTGTAAAATTATGTGTATTTTTGAAAGTTTGTAATAACATGTAATCGTGATCGAGCAATTATTTATAAAAGAAACATGAAGCTACTGACTTATTAATGTGACATCTTACGATATTATGATACCTTGTTAATGAACGATAGTTTACTCATTTGATAAGATTTTATAAGAATGGAATTCTTTTGATAGTTTTCACAAATTATGAAGATTTTCATGTTTATGAAAAGAAAATATTTAGAAAAATTCAAATAACATTTCCAAATTTTAAAAAAAATCAAACTAATTTTAAATTAGGCTTAAGTCATCTGCAACCTCTTAAAGTTGTCTGCATATTTCACTTGAACACCTCAACTGAGACTTGTACCTATTGAACACCCGTAGAATTTTGAATTGACACCACTTGAGCACTTTTTGTCTACATGACACTTTGAGTGTGATTCACCGATGATGAGCGCGTGAAAACATATAATCAGACATTTTTTAAATTAAAAAATCTCTTTCTTCTTCCTTGTTGGTCACCACCACTTTCTTCGGCTGCTGCCATCGCCGCCGCCATCATACACCTTTCTTCTTCCATTTTTTTTCTAGTCACTTCACTTCCTTAACCATCGATCAGATTTGCCATTATCACCGCCAGCACATTCGTTTCTTTCTCCTTATTTAAGTAATCACCATCATCTCTGCCATTAACGCCGCCGTGTAGCTCTTTTTTTCTTCAGATCTAGAATCGCTTGGTCGTGACTTGGTCGCGTTTTTTTTCTTTTAATCTAGGACTGAATCTTTGTCGAGTTATAGAAGTAAGCAAAGTTACAACATTGCAATTTAAACAACACCACCATTTCTACAATTAATGTTCTGATCTATGAAACATTATTTACTCTCAAAATTTATTTCTTTTTTAATTATTTTTTAATCTAAATCTTCCATAGTTGATTTACAATGTTACCGTTAAAGGTTTTTTTTTTGTTTACTTTTGAATCTCAATATTTTGCCATTGTTCATACAAAAGAAGAAGAAAAAGTAAGAGAAAAAGAAATGCCGGGTGGATTGGTTCTGATGGGCAACAGGGGAAGAGTGTTTGGTGGGTGGGTGGGTTGTATAGGGATTACATAATAATTATTTTTTAACTTTAAAATATCTTTTTTTCTTTTCCATTGTTTTTTAATAATATTTTTGACCTAAATGACATATGTCATCATTTAATTCGTTATTGTGTCATGTCATCGTGAGTGTATCTCACTCACTTAATATTTGGGGTTGATTACTAAAAAAATGTCAAATAGGTATCAATCTGAAGTCGTAGAGGTGTTCAATAGGTACAAGTCTTAGTTGAGGTGCTCAAGTGAAATATACGGACACCTTTGAGTGGCCGCAGATGACTTAGGCCTTTAAATTATAATTTGAATCATGTCCAAAGGATCCTTAGTCATGCATGTTGATTCTTCTACATTCGATCCACTATTTATAAGGAGGTGTCGTGGTGTGACTACTTTACTCTTAACTAGAAGTTTTGAATTTGAACCATTGATATAGAGAAAATCATGTTGGGAGTGTCACCTCAAATAAACCAGGTAATACGCTACTCAAATCTAATCGGGGCTCTAATATAAACTGCAAACTTGAGATACTATATAGAAAATTTTAAAAAAACACAAAACCTTATATTATATTTGTATGTAATTTAGAATATGTTATAATGGGTGGGCATATGCAAATTTTGAGCTCCCATATATATTGTATGAAAAATGCAATGATGGCATGGCATACCCCAAAAAGAGAAAGAGCAAAATACAAATATTATAGAGAGACGTGCACGCATAACGAGGCTGATTTTGTCCTCTCATTCGTCCTTTTTTTGGGGCTGTGTGTTTTGTTTTGTCAGTTTGTAAAACTTGACACGGTTTAGGTCTCAAATCAAATGCTATTATAAACCAAAATGACAAAAACAAAGCTTTTGGCTTTTGACTTCAATATATATACTGCTCAAAACAGTTTCATAAACCTACAGATTTTACTATTATAATATTCCATATGAGATGAGCGCACCTCACAAGTTTTATTTATTTAATGAACAATATAGGATAAATTACTTAAATACATAATTTTTTAATTTTTTTTTATCATTTGAAAAAATTATAAAAATTTTTACTCCTTCTATTCTTGGATACAACACTCTTAGGCGATATATCGGGACCTGATGTATCGAAACGTTGAGAGATGTATCGGGATATATGTGTCTTGTATCAACAAAGTTAATGTATGAAGACGCAATGTATCAGACGTTGAGTGATGTATCCGAACAATAGCAAAATCAGAAATTTTATTAAGGGTGTCCAAAAATAATGATGTGAGCCAGTCAAAGAAAAATATTATGCTATTTGGCGTTTGAACCCAAAACATCTTCCTTGAAATGGACACTCATACCACTGCTTCAAAGGCATATCTCTTTTGTCAAGGATATACAACGTAATTTTCAGACGAAGGGTGTCCAGTTGGATACCCTGGAGTGGCTCTAGCTACACCCCTTTATCCGAAATGGGATGCAATGTAGCGGGAGGTTGAATGATGTATCCGAAATCGGAATGTGATGTATCAGAACATATAGTGATATATGTATTCGAAATCCTTAAATTTTAAGGGATTTTTTTAATGTGGAAAAAAGTTGAGATTAGATAAAATTTGTTCTTAACGTTATGAAATTCGTGTAAAATTTACAAAAGTAAATTCAATTAAAATTATTCTTTTCTTTTAAAAGAATATTTTTAAAATGGCCGCAATCATCGTTTAGTGTTCTCATATTGCCTTTGATTCTTTCAGTTTCTAGAGGAGTTACTTTGTCAACCCATATATTGGCTCTTTCATCTCTACACTCCCAATTAATATATATAATTTGCTGGTATCAAAATAATTACTATGTGAAAGTTAATAAAATAATTTTTTAATGATAATGAATCAACAACAAATTTTAAAATAAAATTATAATTTTTTATCATATGAGTTTGGTTAATTAACCTATGTGTCAAAAAAATATTTTAAAAGCATTGAGAGAATAAATCTCACTTCAAACAAAACTACTACATTATGAATGTTATTGTGTTGTGTAGGGGTGTCAATGGTACGGTTCGGTCGATTATTTTTTAAAAATTATACTATCCCAATTTTTTGGGTATTTAAATATATAACCAAAATTAGATTTCTTAAAACCATCTCAATCATATCGGTTTCTCTTCGATATTGGTACGATTCGATTAATTTTTGATTTTTTTAGTTTTAAAATATCACCTCAAATATACTACTATTAATATATTTCTTTCTCAAATATGTTCTTAAAGAAACAATTTAATTCTTCACCAAGAAGACAATAATTAATGTAAAGCATTGTTGCTGTATTGTTTGATCTTAAATATCTAATATGAGTGTTTGAATATGTTTTGTTGTATTGTTTAATAGAGTATTTATGACAATATCTTTTAATTTAAACCTAATTAAGTAAAGGCTAATTAAAGAGCAAAGACCCAAAGTCGTATAGTCACCAGAGGCCTAGGACCTAAGTTATATTTACATTTAAACAATGTTATAAAATATATTTATATATTAAATTTAACATATTGTTAATATATAAATTATTTACATACATGTAAGGTTATTTGGTTTGGTTCGGGAATTTTTGTTTTTTTCATTAATTAAAAAAACCATCCAATTATTTGGGACGGTTATACTCTTAAATAAAAACCCACGGTTTTATTTAAAAAATAGCATAAATTGATTCGGTTCAATTACATTCAGTCGGTATTTCATATTCTTTTGACACCCCAAGAATCCTTTTCTGCTTAATAAATAAACTTTTTTATTTTTAAGTAAAACACAATTATGAGGTAGAATTTAAATAAGATAGTAAATTTATGCTAACCGTAACACAATTTAATTGTGTTTTTAATTCCATTTATGCTACTATATCTATTTTTTCTTGAATTTTAAGGAATATTATGTTACATTTCAATAAAAGGAAAAAAACAAAACAAACACTTCTTTTTTCTCATTTAAATTCAAAATTTTAAATCGTTCACACTTTTGTGGTTCATTTCAAGTGCATTCCGAATGTTAAGAAGAATAAAGACCTTTTTCAAACTAGAGACAAATTAATTTCTTCTATCTAAAGACAAAAATAAATGTTTAAAGAATCTTTAATAAAAATAATGTAAAGTTGTATGTAATTAATTTTTTTTTATCAATCACATGACTAGATACTAGTAGAGTAGTCGGTAGCTCAAACATTATCAATTAAACTTATCCTTTTTAAATTAATAATGGTGAATATTCTAAGTAGATAATAACTAGATTGACCACTAGAAAGAATCGAAATTGAAATTAAAAAAACATAAAGAGGTCACACCTAGTCCAAATAATCAAAATTAATTTTCCACAATATCTCATATATTCCATAAAAATCTTGGAAATGATTTATTTTTAATTTTAAACAAAGAATTAAAAAGAATAAGGTGGTGTCTGTCTAGAATCTAAAGTCTACACATTAAAAAAAATCTGTTTAAAATATAACATTCTTATGTCCTTTATATAACCGTCCAATAGAAGAATCATACTAATTAACGATTATCTAGAAGAAAAATCACCAAGTGCACTCTTCAAAATAATGGCAAACATAACAACTATTGCACTAAATTAATTTCATATAACAATCCCCATTCAATGAATCAAGAACTCCAACATTTTTTTTTTCTACTATGAAGAAAAATTGCAAGATAAAGAAAAAAGACATGTAATTTTTAAGGGCTATTTTAAACGAGCATATTTGTAAGACTGAAATCATGTTAAGGTCTTAGACATAGTCCCTAGGCCATCAATCTCAATTTATGTGACGATATTTGACTAATTATAGAGTTTTAAATTATTTTTGTAACTTTTGATTTAAAATAAGCTATAAATATTTGTATGACTATTAAGATATAAAATAATATTATCAAAGATAAATTTGTAAGTTCACTGTTAATTTTCTTAAATAAAAGAGTATGAAATATAAGTGGGGATAGCTGGAGTAGTACTTTGTTATGTCCCATTTTTTGTGAATTTGCTTATAATTGTGACTTGAATATTTTTCCCTTCTGCTTAATGTTTTCATGCTTAGTTTGTGTTGCAAAATAGTTGGTGTGGTCCCCGATGCAATCGGGTGTATTTTTGGTGATTTTGACCCTTTTGAGTTGAGAATTCTTGGTATGGTTGAGTTTGGCCAATATTTGAGTTTTGAGCATCGGATGGAAATTCGGTAAGTTTCATCGCGTTCGAAAAGTCAAGTTTGAGCTAGTAAGGTGGTTGGTTAGGTTTTCGAGACCTTAGATTGAGTTTCAAACATTTGGGCTGAAAGTTATGTTATAAGCCTTAAGAGTGGTTCGGGAGGGTAATTATGTCATGTGACCTCTTTTCGGAAATCCAACGGATCCATTGAGTTAGGAAGTGAAATTTAGTGGGGTAGCATGTCCAGTTTATTTTTATCGAACACCAAACGATTTTCGAGGATCCATTCGGAGGAATTAATTTTTCTTGTGTAGAGTTGCTGATTTTTTAGTTTCTGGTGCAGGTCATTTTGACCTTCGTGATCACGACCCTTTAGCTCGAGATCACGATGTGTCTTCTCTGTGGCCTTCGCGATCGCGGCTCATAGGCTTGCGTTCGCGATGAAGCCCTTCCCTTAGCCTTCACTGTTGCGGACAGGGGCCTCGCGATGGCGATGTGAACCTCTATTCCCTTTGCGATCAAGAGAGTTGTGGCTCACGATCGCGATGATAAATTTTCACCTGGACATAACCTAAATTCGAGATTCTTCTCATATTTCTTATTCCATCATTTTCAATTTTTTGGAGTATTGGAGAGGTGATTCTTGGGAGCATTTTTGTGAAAATTCATGTAGGTAAGATTTCCCTATCTGTCATGCCCCGAGCCAACACCCTGGGCATGACTGGCACTCGAGAACCATTGCTGGCCCTAAGTGAACCCTTGGCCTGGCTTACTTACTCAGCGGAAGACTTAACTTATCAAAGATAACTCATATAAAACTTACAAGGTTATAAATAAAACATTCAACTAGCCAATAAGGCAAACTCAAGTCTCAACATAAGATAATGAAATGAAAAGACTAAAGAACTAAGATATGATTGTCTATGAAGCCTCTAAACAACTGAGATGGATGTCCGGACAAGACCCACGACATCCTAATGAACTAACAATAATACTGAAGCAATAAAAGAGATCCCCCGAAAAGCAAAAAGGCTCACCACAAGACTATGTGCTAAACTGGATCAACGATGCACTGGATGTTGATCCTGGTTACCTGTGTCTGCATTATACAAAGATGCAGGCCAAATGACATCAGTACATTGAATGTACAAGTATGCGAGGGGAATTCTAAAACAAGACATAAGCTTGAAAGGAACTGAAAGAACATACCTTGGCTCAACTCAACTCAACTTAACTCATTTAAAGATAAATCAATAAAATAAATGCAATATAAAGAAAAGCTTTTAAAACATGGATAACAACTATGTGTATTTAGAAATACAATAGTAACTCTGAATGTATGCAAAGATACAATATAAACTCTAAATGTATTTAAAAATACAATTAACTCTGTGTATATAAGAATACAAAAGACTGTTGTGGGAGTTTCTCTAACCGACAACCATCACTTAAGAGCTATTGTGATGATACAACGTTTTGCCTCACACTGCCAGGGCCGTTATGTACCTTGCCAAGGGCATAAAACCTGACTACTAAGTGGATCCACTAGTCTATGCTAAAAAGTACTAAGAAATCATCTAAAAAGTATGACCTTTTTCTACCCATGATGGCTACATGGTTTATGGGGGATGGGATTTATCTGAACTCTCCCCCATATCGGTGCTCAATACTACTCCAAAAATATAATACTAGCTCTTATGTTTAAAAACATACTTCTTTCTTTGGTTTGAGATAATTGCTCAAAACTTAGCTCAAAAGCTATCTTGGAAATCAATGTTTCCCCTCTTGCTTAATTGTGAAAGCATTTACTCTTTTCTGAAAACTAGCTCAAAGGCTCTTTACTGAAAAACTAGTTCAAAGACTCTTTACTGGAAAACTAGCCCAAAGGCTCTTTACTGAAAACTAGCCCAAAGGTTCTTTACTGAAAAACTAGCCCAAAGGCTATTTACTGAAAAACTAGCCCAAAGGCTCCTTTGGAAATCAAAGTTTCCTTTCTTATTTAAATGTGAACATTTTTAAACTCTTTGGGAATACATAGTCCCCATATACTCCTTGAAGAAATGAACTTCAACCTATACTCTTTACTCAACTCAAAACTCAAGTCTTAAAACAGAGTTAAAACATTTGTAAAAGACTTTTGGAAGACTCTAAGAACTTCTCTTGACTTGGCTCTTAACTTCTCTTGACTTGACTCTTAACTTCTACTTCTCTTGACTTGACCTTAACTTTCCTTGAATTGAATTATGGATTCAAGGATTATGATTTGTGATAGGAAAGATCCTATGATGTTTAGGAGTGTTTTTAGATAGCTAAATATGAGAAAAGATCAAGAAATTACTATCTGGAAGCAAGTTCGCGGCACGGAGATGCATTTAATTATTTGGTCACAAAATAAATTTTGAGGCAGAACAGTCCGTGACCGCTCCGCTCCACGAAGAAAACTTTGTCAATCCTGAGGAACAGGTCCGCGACGCGGACCTGGTACCCAGATTTTCCCGACTTGTTCCTTCTTCGTTTTCTAACTCCAATTCGCCTAAATTTGATTCTTTTTCTCAATTCCTCTTTAGATTCAGATACCCAACATATGTACACAAGAATCTAATCAAACACAACTCTAAAATCAACCTTAAACTCTCAAGAACTCCTCAATCTCATCCCAAATTCAAGAACGAAAGCAATTCAAGAATATAACTCACGAACATCAACGTCTCAATCTTTTAGGACGTAAATCATACTAAAATAAACATGTTTGGCCTTTTGGGTGAATGAACCCAATGCTATGTAAACTCACATACCTCGTAGGGATCACCCCTTGACGAAATCCACGATCTTAGCTTCGAGAATTTGACGATTCTTGCTTCTTATCCTCTCTACTCTTCTTCTTTTCTCTTCTCTAAAACCCTAACTCAATATTGTAAAAGCGTAAACTGAATCCTATCAGTTTAGACCCAAATTAATTACCCAAAAATGAAATTAAGTCATGGGTTATGGAAAAGACCATAATAGCCCTTCAAAAATCTGGATTAGACTTTCTTTATTTGAACAACCCAATTTCCAATAGGCATATCTCACTCATACAAATTTGGAATCGCGCAAACTTGGCGGCGTTAAAAATATAATTCCAAGATCTTTCCTATGGTATCTGGAAGCACACCTAACTCATCCTGAGCTAGGTGTTATGGTTGTTTGAATTTGACCAAAAACCCAAACTTAACATAACTTAACAAATTTCCAGATTTTTCATTCTTTCCTAAAATGACTATTTCCAATTCTAACTTTTTCTAGTTCTTTCAATTAGCGAGATGCTACAATATCTCCCCCTTGGGAACATTCATCCTCTAATGAGATTACTCTTATTAGGCTAAGGGTGTAACAACTAACATTCAGCACAAACACCCAACAAGCAATGCAAATACAACATGCCAACTTATAAATTAAAGTGTACTAAGAAGAGAATTAGTACCTTAATCTGGAATTTCTACGGTGAAAAAGAGATGTGGATATCTCTTTTTCATATCCTCCTCAGCTTCCCAAGTAGCTTCCTCGACAAAACTGGTTCCTCTAAAGGACTTTGACTAATGCTACTTCCTTAGTCCTCAACTTGCGAACTTGGTGATCTAGAATCTGAACCGAATCTCTTCATAAGATAAGCTATCCTTGATACCAATATCTTCAGTTGGTATGATAAGTGAAGGATCTCCCATGCACTTCTTCAACATGGAAATATGAAATACCGGATGAATCGCTGGTAACCCTTGTGGTAGCTCTAACTCATAAGCTACATTGCCAATCCTCTTGGATATTTTGTAAGTACAAATATACCAGGGACTAAGCTTCCCCTTCTTACCAAATCTCATAACACCCTTCATGGGTGAAACTTTCAAGTAAACCCAATCATCTACTTCGAACTCTAACTCCCTTCTCCTAACATCAGTATAGGATTTCAGACGACTCTGCGCCGTTTTCAACCTCTCTTGAATTACTTTCACCTTCTCCATAGCTTGATGAACTAAATTTGGTCCTATCAACCCAGCTTCACCAACTTCAAACCATCCAATAGGAGATATGCATCTTCTCTCATAAAGAGCTTCATAAGGAGCCATATGGATGCTAGAGTGGTAACTAACGCAAACTCAATGAGAGGTAGGTGATCATCCCAATTACCCTTGAAATCAATCACACAATCTACCTTGATACCTCAAAACACCATCCCCCTCTTATTCAAAAGCCATCACTTTTTGCTTATGAACACTTGCCTTTAATTCAAGTAATAAAGGATCTTGCCCTTGCTTCTCTTTCACTTCGGAAGAGGATACTTATTCTTGATGGTAACCGTGTTCAACTGGCGGTAATAAATACACATCCTAAGGGAACCATCTTTCTTTCTCACAAATAAGACCGGAGCACCCTAATGTAAGATACTTGGCCGAATAAAGCCCTTATCAAGGAGATCTTTCAACTATTCTTTCAACTCTTTTAACTCTACTAGTGCCATTATGTATGGCGGAATAGATATATGACGAGTATTTGGAAGAATATCTATACCGAAGTCTATTTCTCTCTTAGGAGGGACTCTGGGAAGATCATCTGGAAAGACTTATGGAAACTCTTTTACTACTGCAACTGACTGAATAAGAGGTATCTCAACACTAGAGTCATTAACTCGGACTAAGTGATAGACACACCCCTTGGAAACTAACTTTCTTGCCTTAAGGAACGAAGTGAAATGACCCTTAGGCACTGCTGAACTGCTTTTCCACTTTAAGACTGGCTTATTTGGAAACAGGAACTTGACAACCCGAGTTCTACAATCAACTGAGGTATAACATACATGAATCTAGTCTATACCAAGAATGACATCAAAATCTACCATGTCTAACTCAACTAAATCAGTCATGGTGCTCTTGTGATTGATGAAAACAGGACAATCATGATAGACTCTCTCTGCTAGAATAGACTTACCACCAGGTGTAAAAACACTGAAGGGTTCACTCAGTTTCTCAGGAAGAACATCAAAGTTCATCGCGACATATGGAGTTACAAAAGATAAACTCGCTCCTTGATCTAGAAAAACATCAACATCAAAGTTAAAGACTTGGATCATACCAGTGACAACATCTGGAGAATCCTCTTGCTCTTGACGACTAGCGATCGCATAAAGGCGGTTTGCTCCTTTGCCAGTACCAGAAGTAGCTCCTCTAGGTACAGCCCTGTCTGGTGGAATAGCTGCTGAAGATTGGGCTCTATTGCCCTGATTTCCATTTCCTTGCCTGTTCTCAGGACACTCTCTCATAAAATGACCATTCTGACCACACTTGAAACAACCAGTGGAGCCCTCACTACACATCCCTAAGTGGTTCCTACCACACTTAGCACATGCAGGAGGCTTATTACCCCCTTATGCCATACTACCTTGAGAATATGCAGGTTTAGCTCTGAAATGCTGACCTCACTTTTATTCTTTTGTGCAGGTGTACTAGCAGATGATGGAGTAGGTCCTTTCTGCTTATATTAGGAAGAAGACCGGTTCACATTACTTTTTTGCTGCCCGGATTCATTCCCTGATGTCTTAGCCCTCTTATTCTTAAACTTTTCTCTATCCTTCAGCTTGTCCTCCTCAACTTGTTGCACATGGATTATCAGCCTTGCTGTGCCATGCCACATATTAGTATGACTGCCTTACTTTCCTTACTTGACAAACAAGTTAACCCAACAACGAATAAACTTATCCTGCTCCTCATGTCAGAAACCATCTCTTTGCTTCTCTTATCTCACGGGTAAAGAATGCCCCAAGAAGGCACTCTAAAAAACAGCTCAACTCTCACAATCGATTAAGCTCAAGCACGAGTTAAAAGAAACTTTTAGAGATAAACTCTACCGCACGAAATGGGTATGAAAGAAGTGAGGAATTTCCTAAATGTTACAGCCTCCTAATTATAGATGTGACGCGCTTCACATCGATAACTAGGACTCTATAGATACGGCTTCATATACTCCCTAGTACTCTTGAACTCTGTGCTCTGATACCAAGTTTGTCACGCCCCGAGCCTACACACTGGGCGGGGCTGGCACTCGAGAATCTTCCCTTGGCCTAGCTTACTTACTCCGTGGAAAACTTAACTTATCAAAGATAACTCATATAAAACTTTGAATGTTATAAAGAAAACATTCAACTAGCTAATAAAAACTCAAGTCTCAACATAAGATAATGAAATGAAAAGACTAAAGAACTAACATCTGACTGTCTATAAAGCCTATAAACAATTGAGATAGATGTCGGGACAAGACCCACGACATCCTAATGAACTAATAATAATACTGAAAGCAATAAAAGGGATCCTCCGAAAAGCAAGGAGGCTCACCACAAGACTATGAGTGCTCAACTGGATCAACGATGCGCTGGATGCTGATCCTGGTTACCTGTGTTTGCATCATACAAAGATGCAGGCCAAATGGTATCAATACAATGAATGTACGAGTATGCGGGGGGAATTCTAAAACAAGACATAAGCTTGAAAGGAACTGAAAGAACATACATAGGCTCAACTCAACTCATTTAAAGATAAAGCAATAAAATAAATGTAATATAAAGAAAAGCTTTTAAAACATGGATAACAACTCTGTGTATTTAGAAATACAATAGTAACTCTGAATGTATGCAAAGATACAATATAAACTCTAAATGTATTTAAAAATACAATTAACTCTGTGTATATAAGAATACAAAAGACTGTTGTGGGAGTTTCTCTAACCGACAACCATCACTTAAGAGCTATTGTGATGATACAACGCTTTGCCTCACGCTGCCAGGGCCATTCTATACCTAGCCAAGGGTATAGAACCTGACTACTAAGTGGATCCACTAGTCTATGCTAAAAAGCAATAAGGAATCATCTAAAAAGTATGACCCTTTTCTACCCATGATGGCTACATGGTTTATGGGGGCTATGAGTTATCTGAACTCTCTCTCATATCGGTGCTCAATACTACTCCCAAAATATAATACTAGCTCTTATGTTTAAAAACATACTTCTTTCTGTGGTTTGAGATAATTGCTCAAAACTTAGCTCAAAGGCTATCTTGGAAATCAAAGTTTCCCTTCTTGCTTAATTGTGAAAGCATTTACTCCTTTCTGAAAACTATCTCAAATGCTCTTTACTGAAAAACTAGCTCAAAGGCTCTTTACTGCAAAACTAGATTAAAGGCTCTTTACTGAAAAACTAGCCCAAAGGCTCTTTACTGAAAAACTAGCCCAAAGGCTCCTCTGGAAATCAAAATTTCCTTTCTTATTTAAATGTGAAAACATTTTAAAACTCTTTGGGAATACATAGTCCCCATTTACTCCTTGAAGAAATGAACTTCAACCTTTACTCTTTACTCAACTCAAAACTCAATCTTAAAACAAAGTTAAAACATTTGTAAAAGACTTTTGGAAGACTCTAAAAACTTCTCTTGACTTGGCTCTTAACTCCTCTTGAATTGACTCTTAACTTCTCTTGACTTGACTCTTAACTTTCCTTGAATTGAATTATGGATTCAAGGATTGTGATTTGTGATAGGAAAGATCTCATGATATTTAGGAGTGTTTTTAGATAGCTAAACATGAGAAAATATCAAGAAATCACTATCTAGAAGCAAGTCCACAATACGCGGAGATGCATTTAATTATTTGATAAAGAAATAAATTTTGAGGAAGAACGGTTCTTGACCGCTTTGCGACATGAAGACAACTTTGTTAATCTTGAGGAATAGGTCCGCGACGCAGACCTGGTACCCAGATTTTCCCGACTTGTTCCTTCTTCATTTTCTAACCCCAATTCGCCTAAATTCAATTATTTTTCTCAATTCCTCTTTAGATTCAGATAGCCAACATATGTACACAAGAATCTAATCAAACACAACTCTAAAATCAACCTTAAACTCTCAAGAACTCCTCAATCTCATCCCAAATTCAAGAACGAAAGCAATTCAAGAATACAACTCAAGAACATCAAAGTCTCAATCTTTTAGGAAGAAAATCATACTGAAATAAATATGTTTGGCTTGTGGGTGAACGAACCCAACGCTATGTGAACTCACATATCTCGTAGGGATCATCTCTTGACGAAATCCACGATCTTAGCTTCGAGAATTTGACGATTCTTTCTTCTTCTCCTCTCTTCTTCTTCTTTTCTCTTCTCTAAAACCTAACTAAATATTGTAAAAGCGTAAACTGAATCCTATCAGTTTAGACCCCAATTAATTACCCAAAACCGAAATTAAGTCATGGGGCATGGAAAAGATCATAATGCCCTTCAAAAATATGGATTAGACTTTCCTTATTTGAACATCCCAACTTCCAATGGACATATCTCACTCATACGAATTCGGAATCACGCAAAAGCGTTGGAAAGATAACTCCAAGATCTTTCCTACGGTATCTAGAAGCACACCTAACTTATCCTGAGCTAGGAGTTATGGTCGTTTGAAGTTGACCAACAACCCAACTTAACATAACTAAACAAATTTCCAGATTTTTCATTCTTTCCTAAAATGACTATTTCCAAATCTAACTCTTTCTAGTTCTTTCAATTAGAGAGATGTTACACTTTCAATCATTTGTTGATTTCCAGTTTTATCTTCCATAAACACCTTTAAATCATGATTTCAATATGAGTTTTGTGGGTTTTTCTCCTAAGTTTGAAAATTGGTATTTTCATGAATTGGAACTCGTTTCTTGGTCGATTTTAATGGGGTTTTCAACAACAAATCCCTCTTGGCTGGTAGAACGGGTTTTTTTAGCTAAAAAATTATTTTACCTTTCAGTTTTTAAAATGATTTTTGGATTATTTTACCCCCAGTTTTCTAATCCTATAAATATGGATATCATTGAGCTCCTTTTGATGAACTATTTCGATTCTTGATAGTTGGGATCGTTTTGGTGATCGTGTAATTGAGGAAGTGCTCCAATAGAGTTGTTTGAGTGAAATATCGACTTCGAGGTAGGTTTGGCTATCCCTCTTTTAGATTGAGATGAGTAAATGATCTTTCTTAGGAAGTCAACTGTGAAATGAGTTGTAGTATGAGCTTTACCTTACAAACTAAGAGTTGGTAAGTGTTGACATTCTTGTTTAGCTCGTGTGATGCCTATTTGTGATGCTTAGCTTGTGTGATACCTTTAATTAGGGGTGCGCATTGGTCGGTTCGGTCGGTTTTATGTGTTATTGGTTCGATTTATCGGTTTTTGGTTTGTAAATACGTCAAACTGATAACCAAACCAATAACATATTTCTTATCGGTTTTTGGTTAATCGGTTTATGGTACTTAACGGTTCGGTTTCGGTTTCGGTTTAACCAATAAGAAAATACTCAATATATATTATATACACGATAAGAAAATTTTCATATAAACCATATGATTTTTCCAACATTTGGCATGAAAGTAATAATCATAAAAGTAACAATCATTTTTCTTGCAAGTTTAGACACTAGACACATTCAAAGGAAAAAGTGTGAAAGTAACAATCGTTTAACCATTAACAAAAAGTGTGAAAGTAACAATCGTTTAATCATTAACAATAAGACTAGTAAATTTAGTAGAGTCTTATTGGGTTATCGGTTTAACCATTAACAAAAATCATAAAACCGGAAACCGAACCAATAACCCAATAATTTTTTTTGCAAAACCGTTTAAAAACCGTTAGCCCAATAACCCAATATCAATAAATCAATAGTGTTTTTTTCGGTTCGGTTTATTGGTTA
>JAJOOR010015146.1:0-23111 GCA_036250505.1 Solanum acaule
GGGACTTAGAAAGTAATTTAAAATTGTACTTTAGTCCCTAGGAGTTAGTATAAATAGGTGGTGCCATTCATTTGCAAGGCATCCAACCATCCAACCAACAAAGCAAGCAAGTTGTAAAGCATTCTACAAGCAATATAAAAAGCCTTCTTCCAAAATTCTCTAAGTCTTCCTTTTCATTCTCTTAGCGATCTTAGTCGTAAAGGCTTACTTGAGCTTACAAGATCGTGAAAGATTCGTGAGTAAGTTGTCAAGTGCCGCACGGAGCTTTAGGAAGACTCTAAGTCCGTGACATTAGGCTAAGCTAAGCTAAAGATACAAATTACAACCATGGGAATCGTGTGCCCCGATGAGAGCAAGAGGATTGAGATCGAGGAGTTTCGCCGGATGCTGCTATCTAACGCGGCGGTGCACCGGACAAAGTCCGGCGATGAATTCCAAAACTCAGGGCAATTGCCTGCTGCAAATCGACACAACCGTGAGCTTGAAGAGAAGAAGGTGTGCGTCACCAGTGGCGTATCCTTCCTTGGTATCGCCATCGTCAATCAACTCTTACTCCGTGGCTACTCTGTACGAGTCATCGTCGAAAAACAAGGTGTCATTTCTTCTCTTATAAGTATTTTTACTCCTTCTAAATTGCCGGAGAAAAGCAAAGATAGTGTGGATTTGGCAATTGATTTCCGGTGTGCTTCAGTCATCAACGCTTGTCACAGTTCGTATGGTTTTTACTGGAACCGGGTGATTTCCGGTTTAATTTCCGTTTTCTTACTGATTTGATTTGATTTGATTTGATTTAGGTTTTTACAATTCATATGGTGCTTTGATTTCGTGTTTTAGAATGCTATATAATAAGTTCATCCTTTGGTGACTTCGACTACTCTGTTTAAACTCAATTCGACATAATTCCTAATATGCTATAAGTGCAGAGGATCTGGAAAAGCTAAGAGAGATGGAAATTTCTGGAGAAATGAGACAGTCGATGAACACTGTAGAGGCAGTAATGGCGAGGCTGAATGATATCGAAAGCCTATCGCAGGCATTCAGCGGTTGTCGCGGTGTCTTCCACACTGCTGCCTTCGTGGACCCTGCTGGCCTATCTGGATATTCAGTAAGTCTTCCCACACAGTTTATGACACCAGAAAACAGGGAAACGCATTTCTTATGATTTTATTTTAATAGTAACAACAAAATTTGAGTAGAAGAGTTCGGTACAGTTTGTTAGAGGAGATCACAATTCCATCCACACTGCTAGCTTTCAGCGCACAATGCAATTCCCTTTCTTCCATTAACTCTAATGAAGGAAAAATTACCATTCCCTCCAAAGGTAAATACTTATCCACACCAGACTATCCGTCAATACTTATACACATGACATGTATTTATTAGTTTGAGATAATACTTTAACTTAAATTTTCGCAATATAAACATTATGATATGTATAGGTTATAGTATTAGTGATAAGGAGTGAGTAGATGCTTTGTTCAAAACAAAATATAGAGATGTTGACATCAGATGTATAAGTAATACGTAATTTTTTGGGGAAATTATTATTTTTCACCACTTTGAATCGACACCTACTCTTTGACGATATTATTCTGATTATTATGATTGACGGAGCCTGAGTGCGGTATTATAGGCTATATTGAAAGCTTTATGTCCCACACTGGCACCATGTCCATGTCAACTTCGATGTACGCTACTACTACTTCTAGAATAAATGTCGCTATTTCATATGTGGCCCATTCCAACACCAGTAGTCTGGTCAAAATGGGAGAACATTCCTATTAATTATACAGTGCAAAAGTCCCATTAATTATTGAGTTTATTGGCGCTTTTGGTAGCGATTTTAATTAGCTACTATATGCTACCAAAATAAAATGAACCATTTTTTGATATTTTAGTCATTTGTTAAGCACTTGCCTAACTTTCTGTTACTAAGTTATGTGGTCCTTACGTTTATTTTGGAGGCAAAATCTTGACTCTTGATTGTTACTCTTTTATGTAGAAATCAATGGTTGAAGTAGAAGTGTTGGTAACTAAGAATGTGAGTCAGGCATGTGCAATAACACCTTCGGTCAGAAATTGCGTGCTCACATCCTCACTTGTAGCCTGTGTATGGCAAGATATTAACTCTTCAAGAACAATTGATCATGATTGCTGGAGTGACGAGTCTATCTGCATAGAAAAGAAGGTATTAAGTTATTTTATTTGGCGTTCTCTACCTACCCTGGGCCCCACAAAAATACTTCAATGTCACACATGCTTAAAATAGTAAAATAAGACAAATGAAGGGTATGGTCCTCATAAGATGATTGATATTCCTCTGCCCATAATCAAATGTTTCAAATTTAAGATGTAGAAAAGGGAGTGGTAGTAGAATGTCATTCATTAGTGAGCTGACCCAACGTGAGCTCTTATTGATTGCGATGGATTGATTATAAATACCAAATAATTTGAAAAAGAAAAATCGTAGCAGCCCATTGAATAAGTATAGTTAATGATTAAAACAAGTTCTAACTTTACCAATCAGTACTCATTGTAAAGAGTTAGCTCTAATTCCTTTTCAAGTAAAATATTATTTGCTATAATTGCATTTTAGGTGAATCATTTCTACATGGTTAGTCCATTGAACTTAAAAATGTTAAGATAACAACGAAGCAACCACTAGTTCTCCACTAGACTGAAAATTAACAACCCATTAAAAGCTTATAATAGACCTTGCAAGATTAAAAGGGATTTCCCCCCTTTATTTTACTGTACATAATAAGCACTAACTTAGTGCTGTTGTTTCTCTGGATATTAAATAACGTTATACTTGAACGAAAATTTGCAGCTATGGTATGCTCTGGGTAAGCTAAAGGCAGAAAGAGTAGCGTGGAACATAGCTAGGGAGAGTGGATTCAAACTAGCTACTATATGTCCTGGTCTAGTGACTGGTCCTGAATTTATCAGCAGAAATTCAACCCCTACCATTGCCTATCTTAAAGGTGATTATTACGTAAATAAAAACTAATTAGTAATATTTCCGAACTTTGAGCTAATAGTTCCTAGTATGTGATTTTCAGGAGCTCAAGAAATGTTTAGAAACGGACTACTGGCGACAGTAGACGTTAACAGATTAGCAGTAGAACATGTATTGGTGTTTGAGGAAATGAAGAACACATCATACAACAGATACATTAGCTTTGATCAAGTTATTAGGAGTGAAGAGGAACTTGAAAAATTAGCAAGAGAGACCGGAATAGATATTATAAGATCAAACTCGAGGACTAATTCCTCAAACATTGTCAAATTGTCAAATGCAAAGCTTTGCTGCTTAATGTCTACAATACATAGATGCTATAACGAGTTCTAGTTCTCATCAATAAACTTATTTTACATACTGAATACAGAATCTCCTTCCCCTTTCTTCTGTGTTTAACAACTTTTAAGAGTCAAGTATGATTTATTCTCTTTGAGTTCGTCAAGTATGATTTATTCTCTTTATGTTCGTCAAAATTATGTAAATTGAAGTGCCGCTGTTATATAATAGTTCACACTGTTTTATTTTGGGAGAAATTAATTCAAATTCTTACTCAATAATTCATTATTGCATTTCGTAAGAACGCGATGTGCAGTTGATTCAAAATTAATTTAACACAAATTCTACTTCAACAATTTTAGATAAGAACGGAAAAATAACAACACGAAACACGTTTAACCCTAGTGGCGTTCTATTGATTTCACCTTACATCAAGTTGGCCACCTTTCAACTTTAATAATTTATCCACGAAATCATGTGGTGCTGCAATTTTCAAACAAGAGCTTTATTAACTGTAAAAAAGAAAACCACTTTATTAATGACTTCAAATTATTTATTCAGATGGTTCCATACTTTACAAGACATGACAATATCTGCTAGTAGTAACTTATCTTTACTGCCAAATAAGTGTTTGAATAAACAAAAGGTTGGATTAATATAGTAAGGTTAGAAATATTTGCTGTGGCATTGGGAGGAAAAAAAACCTAAAACAAATGCAAAATACTGTGTTTTCATAAAAAAAAAAAGAATCAAATTACACAGATCATTAATTTAATTCGTTTTAATCCAAAACATTAAAAAGAAACGGGGATCTGGTTCAAGTAATTAGATGAATTATATAAATATGGGAGGATTAAATATACCAATATTTTGATAGACAATTTCAAAAAAAAATTAATTTGTCTATTTGATTATAAATGATAAATAAATAAAAAATGTACTAAAGCTTACTAGACCAGCTTCAGAGATTAGTTAAAATCTCAGCAAATCTGAAGAGCAAAAGCAATTTAATTTACGAGCAGATTAACACCTCCCTTTCCATATCCTTTTCTAGGAACAAAAGGGGGCTGCCTGAATTTCCACTCAATACATACAAAAATGAAAAAAAGAGGAAAAATGGAATGGGGGTAAGAAAAGGCTCAGATAGTTTGCTTAATTTGCTCAGCGAAGAACTTTTTGAAGGCTCTTCTCATACAAGAGGTGTCAGAAATAAAAAAAAAAGCACCATCATCAAAGCCTACAAAATACAAATAAACGAAAAAAAGAAACAAAAAATCAAATCAGATCATATAGCAAGTTATAATTGTTGCAGAGACGCACTCAATGCAGTAGTATTTACCTACGACGAAGAAGAAGAAGAAGATGGAGAGGGTACTTATACAAGAACCAGTACGGCATTAGGGTTTTCAATTTCTTTATGGGCCCTGCAGCCCAATAGTCCACTATACTCTAAGCCCGATTCATTTCACTTTACTTATGGGCCCAAATTTATTGCTAGGATTGACAATTTTTGTCCTTTATATTGGTGGGTTTAAAAACTTTCACAAATAGCCACTATAATAAACTTAATTATGCTCCATAGCTATAGTTTGCATATTTACGGATGTAGCTATAGTTTAAGCTGCCTCATTTGTATAATTTGCGGATTTGTATAATTCGCAGGTTTGTATAATTCGCGGGTACATTTGTATAATTCAGTTATTTTTGTATAAACTCGACATAACGAATTTATACAATTACAAACATTAGAAGTGTTGTGTAACAATTACAAAAGTTATACAAATTATATTATACAAATACCCGAATTATACAAAACTAAAAAGCTGAGCTGTGTAATTATAGCTAAAAGTAAGCTGCGAATTATAATTAAGGTAAACTATATCTATATTAAGTAATTGACTAGTATATGTTTGCTTATACGCGTAATTTTCCCAACTTTTAATTTTGTGGCTCGTTTAGTGATAAGTTCTGGGATAAAGTATTTTTGTGCCGCATAAGTTGTGTAGTATTTAATTCAAAAGATATAAGTTTACGGAATTTTTGTATTATCCAGCAGAAAAGTAGAGAACTTAGGCATAAATAACTTTGTGGATTTTGATCAAGAAGAGTTGTGGTGAAGTGGTAAGTACTCTTTTATTTTTAACCAAGAGATCTCGGGTTCGAGCCCTCTTGGTTACGGAGTTGCCTTTATTAGGGAGCGCTTTACCTCCCAATGTGGGACTTTCCGGCGCGAATCCGAATTTAGTCGGGCTCCATTATGGGTACCGAACATCGGGTGGGGAAACCAGAAAAAAAAGAAAAAAAAACTTTGTGGATTCTTAATTTAAACTAATGCCTCTATCGAGTAAAGCTGAACTTGTATCTCTATTTGTAGAAATTTTATAGGAACTAAGTTCAATAGAAATCAACGACAAAACTTGTTTTGTCCTAGAAGGCATGTTGTGTTATATTGTGATACACAAATACAAATGTATATGGTACCATTTTTTATGTTGTTTTTTGAATGTTAGGATACTTTTTAAATTATTTATTATTATATAAAATAAAATATTGAAGGAAAAAAATTAAAGACCACACCAAATTTAGGTCATTCGTCCGATAATTTGCCAGTGTAGATTATTTTGTAAGAATCTCATGATAAACCATTATTTAATTAGTAATCACTTATTTTGTTTTATTTTGCATGATTAATCACTTCGAAATTACTTTAAACTTGACTTAACTTCTTTGATTGTAGGTTTAAAAATTATTTCAAAGTAACAAATTTGCAAACGAATATAATTTTGTACAGTAAGCCAAATTTAAACTCGTGACCGTGTTTATTTGAATTTCAATTAAAGAAGTTAAATGAACGAATTAGACTAAATTTGAATGAGTTAAAATATATTGACTTAATTAACTAGACTAAAATTAGCTTTAAAAAGTTATTTTGGCTATAACTTTAATTTAGGACCACAAGATTTAAAAATCTTCTTTATTTTCTAAAACTTTGTGTCAAGTCAAACCAGGTCACTCTTTATGAAACGGAGGGAGTACAAAATTATGTTGTATCAAATCCATAAGATTTTGGCGATTTGGGTGGCCATCAATTTTTGAGCCACGTCTGGTGTTTGATATTCATATTGAAATTTGATTAATTTGAATTCATACCACAGAAAGCCTTATTTGGAAGGAGGTGCTCTCTACCTACTACTTTTCCACATCTAGAATCCAAACTCAAAATATTTCAGATAATAAACAATTCAATACACTACACCACGTCTTTTAAAATTCTATTGCTCATTTTTCTCACTTTGGTTAAAAGAGAAGAAGCCAAGTCCTTGGGGTGGGGAATGGTCTATTATATTATTACAAACTCTGCACATAAGCAGATATTATAGTACTATATTATAACTGATCAGAAAGATGCTTAGCTGTATTCTACATTTAATAAACTGGAACTTTAATATTTGTTCAAACTTCAATGCTATAGAGACATACATATACTAATCCCTCCGTCCCATTTTATGTGGCAATATTTGATCGGGCACGGAGTTTAAGAAATAAATGAAGACTTTGAAATGTTTACCAAATTGCCCTTTTAAAAAGTAGACTCAATTTCTCTCTCCTCATAAATGTATTGGAGTATTATTTTAAGATTAAGTGGGACCAACAAGGATAAAAAAAGAATTGTACCTTTAAATACTTTCCATATAAGGAAATGTGACATTCTTTTTGGACTGACCAAAAATGAAATGTTGCCACATAAAATGGGACAGAGGGAGTACTATATTATACTATTTGTAACTAAGTTCCATAAACTATCATTGCAGATATTTGTAGCAGCATCACCAATAATTTTACTGATAATTTCGATAGTATTCAGTAATTTTAACTTAGGTTTTTTATTTATATTTAAAATTTTATTAACGAGCTATAAATTATTTATTCAAAATTTAATATTTTATCTTTTCTAAAATTCAAAATATATAAACTCAAATTTCTGTTTGTTTGTCTTCTTTTCCATTTTTCATATGCATGGACCATGGTTTTATCAATGTATTCATGTGTTTGGATTCTTCATCAAAATGGAAAAATATTATATGATGCTGGTGGGAGGAAAATGATTCCAATGTAAGTTTCCAGTGTTAAGAATTAACTTGAAATAAGTATATTTATTTCATTAACAAATATAGTACTCCAAATCTCCAACTTCTAATTGCCAATTTATTATGCGACGCACTTTTTCTTTAACTATGTTTCAAAAAACAAAAAAGATTTATTTTTAAGTTTAAAAATAATTTAAATTTAATATTCTCATTTTTGTTATTGAGATTTTATAGTCGTGCAAAATGTGTAACGCTTATTTTAAACACAAGATTTAAAACTCTTACTTCATATCTAAACTTCGCGTGCACTCTGTGAAAATTGTGTCACATAAATTATATAGACAGGGGGAATGATACTTATCTTAATTGCTAAGATTAAATTGTTTAATTTGGTACGTAAAAATATTGTGTGGTGAGTGAATATACTATTGTAATATTGTATTCTTTCATTATTCTCTTTCGTTTTTTTAAACTAGGTGATATTTGATTTATAATGAAACAGATAAGAGAAAGTTGTTCGAATAATAAACATTCCTCACTTTAAACCTTAAGGTTGTAGATTTCGTAAGGCTGGGGAGGAGGATATATAAAAATAAATAAATATTTTTCTTAAAAAATTGTAATGAAAGGCGTGATAGCTATTTTAATTTCCTAACTTTTATATAAGTTGGCCATCACATATCCACAAATGACCATACAATTTTGCTTTATAAAAGATTATTAGTTTGCAACTATTAAGTATTTGTTAACAACTATATATCGTGCAATCAATCAACTTATTATCTTCTTGACTTGTAGCCTTATTTTTTAAAAAAAAAATTCTGATTTTGAAAAGCACCTGGCCCTTTATAAAACCCTATTTATTTTTTTTACTACATAAGTAAACCCATTACATCATCGAAAGACAACAAGTAACTGTATTTCTTCTTTAATTAATATCTTTCGTATGCTTGGACAAAAAATTCTATCTTTAGTAGAATAGCTTTTGAAAAATATGAAATATAAGTTAACCCTTAAAATTTGTTTTTAATACTACATTTGTTGAGTGTACAACTTTTTAGCAGTTAATAATAGCAAGTTCACGTGAAAGTTAATCTAAAGTTCCTAGTAACTTTAATAATCTTGATTTCTTCAATATTCGTTTTATATCTTTGTACTGACAGTCAAATACTTAATTGGACTTGCAAAATTAATTGCCTATATCTATTTAAAGTATATATAATTAATGTGGTGTTCGAGAAGATCAATTTATGTGTACCTTAATTAGTTTTACTAGATATCTTCGCAATATAGATGTTGAGTTTGAGTAACTTTATATACTATAACTTGAAATCTGAATAGATAGAAAATCACTTAGCATTTTTTGCTTTCACAAATTATTTGCACATACGGTTTACACCGCGTCAATATAATGATGTAAAACATGATGTAGCACTTAATTATGGCTTATTAATGAGAGTTCGGAGTCTAAAGGGCAAAAAAAATTGTCAAAAATTTCAAAAGGGCACATCACTTTTTTTTTCTAACCAAAAGGGCAAAATCGCTACTGACGCAGCGATTTTCCTTTGACAAAATGACGAAAAATCTCTGCCCTAGCAGCGATTTCGTCTAAAAACTTTTTTTCTTTTTTTTATTAAAAATCGCTGCCATTGTAGAAAAAAAAAATAAAAATTGTTTGTTGTGGCAACGATTTTAAGGCAGAATTATTTTTTCCTTACACATCGCTGCAGGGGCAGCGTTTTTCATGCCTAGTGCTATTATTTTCATGCCTATTATTAATAATATAAAAATGATAAACAAGACAACAGCATACTCAATAAAATTGTTGAAGCATGAGGAAAATTGAATTATATATCATAAATAATAATAATTGAATATTAAATTCAAAAAAAAACTTTTTTAAAAAATTCTTAACTTTTTTTGATGTGCCGTTTTAGTTTTTTTAAAGAAAAAAGCAGCGATTTTTAAATAAAATTACAAAATCGCAGCAATTTTTAATATATATATTTTTTTTTATTAAAAATCGCTGCCACAAAATATTTATTTTTTTACAAAATAGCTGCTAGGGCAGCGATTTTTAATTAGAAAAAAAAAAAATTTTAGACGAAATCGCTGTGAGGGAAGCGATTTTTCTTCATTTTGTCAGAGGAAAATCGCTACGGTTAGAAAAAAAAGTGATGTGCACTTTTGGAATTTTTTACAATTTTTTTTGCCTTTAGGCTCGGGACTTTTATTAATGATATATTTTTACTTTATTAAATTATCTATTAATATATATGACTTGATGCAAATATTGGATGAGAATATATTATATATAACGAAAATATTGTTGTATACATAAATATGAGTTGAGTAAGAAATTTATGGACTTTAGGATCCATGTTGAATATTAGGAATATTAAGAATATTTTTTTAAAAAAAAAAGTAGTCGGATCTGGGAAACATCACATGTGGAATCTCTACACTTCACATTGGGAGTAGAATTCCTGTATTTTAATTATGTCTATTCACTTATCTCACCTCGTGATCATACTATTTAATTTACTCATATTAGGTGAGGATCTTGACCTAATTAATTACTCATACTAATTAAGGCACTAAAAATATATAAATTAAACTTCAGTACTTGTTTTAAAATGAAGAAGAAACATTTTTACTCAATGCTAACATATGTAGATATAGAAAGAAATAAAGAAAAAAAATTGTTATTCCTCGATCTAAAATTACCGTGGTAAGCACATAGAGATGGAGTTGTACAATAGAGATATTAGTAGTAAAATTGAAGATGAAATCACGATTTGAAGTTTATGAATTTATAATTTTTATCTTTAAAGTTATTAATTTTCAATTTGATAATTTATATATAAATATAATAAATTTTTAATACACATAAATTAAAAAGCTACTGAATTCTGCCGCTTTCCACCCGAGTAAAGACAAACACGCTTTGTTTTCAGCATGACCTTCTCCCACGTATATTTTTGAAAGGACTTTGAATAATTTGCTAAGTAATAACTACTTTGCGTAGTTTATATTTATATCGATTAAATTATTAGTGGTAGTAATAAATATACTAAAGGTATATACTGAAATAGAATCTTTTGCCCTCTTATAATTTGATTACACATAAGATCATTTATAAGAAAAAACGAAGATGTCTTATAAACAACATAATATTTTAAAAAGTTTGACATGTATATAGTTGTTTGTATTGCATACATAATATTTCAACTTCCTTTCGTTAATAAATACCGTATCAAATAATGAAATTTTATAAATTTATCCAAAACATATGTAATTTAGGTTAATATTACCCAAGTACTCGCATCCCTAACAAACGTTAAAGACTTATTTTTTACGACTTCACCAGAATCAAAACTACTCAATATATAGTTTGTGAAAAATAACGAGTATCTTGTAAATATTCGAGGGGCGCGTTAGCTGAACATCCATCATTTCTAAAAATAATATTTGACAAATAAGGGAAGTGATGGGTGATGGGAGTAGTGAATAGTGATAGTACTAGTAGTATGGTATTGTCTACTGACAATTCAATGCAGAGAAGAAGAGATCAAAGTTCTGTGAAAGGTGAAAAAAAGATTATGTTGGATGGAAAGACATGAAATAAAAGGGGAATGGAATTTACGACAATTCCAGTGGAAGATGAACAAGTTTCACTAACTTGGATTCTGCTTGAAGGGTTTCTGTCTGTATTGTCACTTCTCTTACATTCCCTTTCTAAGCTATGTTTTGTTTTCATTCTTGTGCCAACTTTTCTTTATCCCCACCAACAACACTCTAAAAATTAACTTATTCAAATCAGATGTTTACATCTATTTTTTTTGTATACAAGTTTGTTTGTAACTTCATCATGATTAAATGATATACTATATGTATTCTTAAATTTGGTGGAATTCGGATACATCCCAAAACGCCCTGATATATCGCGTTCCGGTTTTGGATATATCCCTCAACGTCCTAATACATCGCGTCTCGATTTCGAATATATCAACGTCTTGGTACATTGCGTCTCTGTTTCAGATACGTCAACGTCCTGTCCTGACACATTGTGTCTCTGTTTCGGATACATCACTCAACGTTCTGATACATCGTGTATGTCCGGATACATCCCAAAACGTTCCGATACATCACATTCCCATTTCGAATACATCCAGATACATCACGTCTCGGATTTCAGATATATCACTCAACGTATCAATATATCACGTAGAGTGATGTATCCAAGAATAGGAGAGATCAGTGGAGTAGGAATTTTATAATTTTTCAAATGTAAGGAAATTTTAAAGAATATGATAACAAGTGAGCTTCCTTGACTTGTTTGGGAGCAGTCATACTCATTTCTCTCAAGTCCGGCCGAGTTTGATCATACGAACTGAATGATTGAGACCCCTCTACCCTTACTCGGATGATAGTAACTCCAAAACAACCAAATCCCAAGTACCCTGAATTAACTAAGTAGCACCTTTTTAAGGCCAAATCTTTAACTACTTTTAAGATATTCCATTTGTTTTCTCCTCATTGCACTCTAGAAACTAGAAAAAGAGAGAATAAAAAGTAAAGAAAAAGGATTTTTTTTAGGGGGTGGGGGTGGGTGGGTGGAGAATGGGGTTGGGGTGAGATGTTGCCCAAAGTGGTTAAATATGTAATAGTGAAATGAATTTTTCACCATGTTCCATAGACAATATGGCTATCTACTGAGTTCTTAGGCAGTCAAACTGAGCAGTAATTTTTTCCCTGTATTTCTTTTTTTTGGGATTTTTTTTTTCACCTTGTCCGTTCTAAATACATCTCTCTACCCTTTGGAATCACAAGAATATATAAATTGTATGGCTAAAAATATTTACTAGTATAATTTGCTCTTGGTTCTTCGATTCTTTATTCAATAACTAATTTACTTTAGGTACTTTGATTTTTTATTCAATATTTAATTAGATACGAAATTTATAATATATTTTGGTGATACTAAAAAAGTGTCAATGTAATGATTGAAAAGTTTATTTAATCACAAATATCATGTCAAAGTTAAAGATATTTGGAAGCAAAGATTATAATTAAAATATGAATTTGACTGGTATAAGGATATTAGTGATGACGGAAAGGGTCAGTAAAATAGTTGTTAGAAAAGTATTACATCAAACCTAAATTATGAATATTTAAAGGTTTAAGTTTTAGGTAATAGACATGTCAGTATCACTCTTTTACATCATCGGCAGGTCATCTTTTAACTATTATAATGATAATGAATATCATAGTAATTCATTACTAATATATTTTTTTGATAACATGGACATATAAAAAAAGTTATTTATATTGATCAAGCATACACGACTATATTAAAGAAGAATAGTGAATTTATTATTATTGTTGACTGGTGAATTTTTATAAAAAAAAATGTATTTGAAAATTTATAATAAAATGTAGTCGTAAACATTTATAAGCTATGATTTACTTATTTGATAATATTTTGTAAGAGTTGGAAAAGTTTTCATAAGTTATGAGAATTTATGTTAATGATAAAAACAATTTAAGAAATTCAAATTACATGACCAAACAAAATTTCAACTTTCAATCAACATTATTTCAAATCATTGAATTTCATAAACAGTCTTTCTACCTTGAAGAGATAGTGGTAAGGTCTGCATATAGTCTACATTTCCAAACTCACTTTATGAGATTTCAGTTGATATGTTATTATTGTTGTTATAATCATGCTTAAATTATATATGAGAAAAGCTAGGTAAGGCTCGAGGGGTTATCTGAACTCTCTTTGGCAAAAAAATTAAATTTTATACATGATTAAATGCAATATTATAAATATTTTTATGTATATATTGGCTCTCCCATTGGTTTTGAAATTTAAAAATAGTTAAAAACGAGGGAGAACTATTTATTGGTACCTTTAAAAGAGTCAAAGACGCTCTCAAACTCACAGCATACCAAATTTCCTATAACTGATTCTCCCTTCACTCTTTTTATTTTCTTTGCAAATACTATTTTTATATGCATATATATAAAAATATATGTGTATATATATCTATTTTTTTACAAAACTTTTATGTATCTATACATTTTTATTTTTTTTAAGTAATTGTTAATCATCATTTGATATTTTTAATTTTCATGAAAGAAACTAAAAGAAGTATGGAGGATATTTACCCTGCATCTCCGGTAGCAGTTGCACGTAACAAGAGTACTGGCAACGTGATGAGTAGTACAAGTAATCCTTCAAGAAACTGCTCAATAACCGCCGTGAAACACCACCGCCACATGGCTACCGTCGTCGACGGCGACGGCGACCCGATTGAATGTACGGGGAAATCGTGCAAGTCATGTACAGCTGGAGTTGTAGCCGATTGCGTTGCATTATGCTGCTGCCCCTGCGCCGTGATTGATATTTTAGCACTGGCGTTTTTCAGGATCCCGTGGATGATGGGGAGAAAATATTTGGGGAAAAGTAAAAATTCGGAAAAAAAGAAGAAAATGAAGAAGAAGATTCATCAGAAGAAGGAGGAGGAAGAAATGGAGAAGAGTTACAGTTATCGTGATTGCGTTACGTATGAATTGGATAGTATAGATGGAAGAATTTCAACAAGATCAGTTAAAGATGAAGAAATCGTTACAGGAAATTTGAAGAAATCATTGGGAATTGTAATTGGGGAAGATGACAAAGCCAATACTAGTGCTAAGTTTGATGTAGAACAATTTTGGTTAGATTTGTACGAACAAGTTGGTCATTTGGGATTTGGCAGAGTTTCTTACACTGGAATCCCTTCTCAAGGTAATACTGGGTAACTTTTTTTAATTTCTTCAAGCATCCGATGTTTGAAATTTGCGCGGTTGAAAAAGCTCAGTATACAAAGTACAACTTCATTCTCGGAGCTCGAACCTGAGACTCCGTTGTATATCCGATGTCTACAGCATTGTTCAGAAATGGGAGAATCATGAACAGTGAAAAGGAAAAAGAGCAATATAGCAGGATCAGTATTATTAGAATTAGAATATTTTGGGGTTTTCAACTGTAAAAAACCACCAATTTGTATCTTGTATTTGTGAATTGTACAGTTTATTGTATGTTCTTTTTCTTTTATCACAGTGCTATTTTGCTACCTTGTTCTTTATATCTAAAGTTTTCTTTTGATTATTTCAGAAAAGATAGGGTATAATAAAACTATCTATTTAAATCATATGCATAAATTTGCCTTTTTTAAGATAACCTATCTTTGTTTTGTTCTTAAATACTAGTTACTAGTACTTCTATTTTTAAAATGAAGGGAAGTTTCTTCTCCATATTTGCTTAATGATTCCCCAGTTTACTTATTAGCATCAACTTAATGACAAATTAGATATGAATTGATTGGCATTTGGGCCCAAGGGTGGGGGATGGAACAGTTGCACAACATGATTATGTTTATGTTATAGGACACTGCAAGATAAAATATGATGTTCTCTTCCTACGATCTATGTTGTTGCTTCATTAAGAAAGAATATGCAATCTGTTGAGTTACTACAGAGAAATAACTATTACTACTAGAATGAGAAACTGCAAATAACTTTGAAAAAGAACCACACGAAAATGTGGCAAAAGGGCCTCCTTTTTTCACCTAACTCCATAAAAGAGGCCCAAACTCGTAAATAAAATGTCGAATAGATATCATATTCTCTACAGAATTTGCAATCAATATAATTAAAACTTGTAAATCTATTGGCAATGGATTGCACCTAGCTACCAACCCAATCAATCAATATAATAACAAATCTTGACTCATAGTATTATAGCAGACGTGTGGCCCTCTTACATTATTAGTGCTAAAATTGTTTTTTTATTTAAGCACGGAGAGACAAGAGAATCCTAATAACAAACTGTGTTTTTATCAGGATAAAGTTTGTTTTTATAATTTTCCAGATCATTCTTCTTTTCTTTGTATTTTCATGTTTGTTCTTCATATATAATGTCATTGAAAGGACAGCCCAATAATTAAGTGGTCGTAATTAATCCCAAATAGTAAATGCCATGATATTGAATATTAAGCGTTCTATTCATTTTTGGTTCTACTCAACCTTCATTGCTCCCTTGTAAACAATTGTGGAAAAAATAAATAATAACCACTATTCTTTTGGAAAATAACGTAGTTAATTCAAAATGGTAATAATATATATTATTACAACTATAGTTCTGGAACTTCAATAAATGGAAATAATTATAGTAATAAATATTCTTCAAACATGTTTTGAAACTTACTACAATTCACTTTCTGCAAATCCTGAAATAATCTTTTCTAAAATGTCAGATAGCTCGTTTAATGGAAACTGGGGTGATATCCAAATCAAGAGTTACATAGCTTGTTTACAGCCTTATAGCTCCAATCACTGTTTGGCAAAGATTATGAGCCATTATTATGTCAAACTTACTGAATGTACTCTTGACTCCCTCAAAATGACTAACTGTAATTGATGTATTCTTAACTGTTTAATGCTTGAAGCCTCCAGCATCTTTTAGTTGGACAACACGTATCTTCGTTATCTGTGTTTCGATATCATGGTTAGCAGAACTTCAAGACTGTTCTTGGCTTAGCACAGATGCAGCTTATCACAGACATTCATTGGCACCAGGAAGGTACATTCCGAGGTAACTGATGATTCATTTTTTTAAAAATAGAATGTGTACACTCTGCCATTGATATAGAGACTAAACTTCTGCAGTCACGACAATACCAAGTTCACAAGGCTATCGTATCCATAAACAAGCCAATATCAGTACAAATTAACTCTGAATGTGCAAATAAGAGACTCAGAAAATGACACAGAAAACGAGTGTATCCCTGCATTCAACAAGCAATACAAGCTACTACCTCTCTATAAGTGCAGTTCAGGATCTTTTGACAAAGATATCTTGACAAATGACAAGAATGTTCATCAATGCAAAACGTAAACGCATTTTTACTTCCCTTTTAGTTTTGGTTGGTGAGGGGATGGCTGCAGATTCAGCTAACTCTAACACCAAACTAATCAAAGTAATTGCAACTTTATAGTAACATGAGCAAATCAATTGTACAGAGCTAGCATCCTATGCTCCTACTTCATACATGAACCTAATACAAGTGCACTCAGTATCCTAATCAACATAAGCTGGACAATATACTAACACTATCAACAAAAGGAGAACACATCAAGTTGAAGCAACCAGCTTCAGGGATCCCCTATGGGTTTGTTGAAGTCACTGCACTTACGTTCTCCAGCAAGCCTTTTATCTCATTCTCCAACTCTGATTTCTCCTCGCTTGTAATCTTACCCTTACACTT
Organism: Solanum acaule; assembly: GCA_036250505.1. NCBI lineage: Eukaryota > Viridiplantae > Streptophyta > Magnoliopsida > Solanales > Solanaceae > Solanum > Solanum acaule. The sequence goes on from JAJOOR010015146.1 coordinate 16,707, forward strand.
ATCCAATATTGATGACATCCCCTTCAGCTTCTGCTTGATTAGTTGTACCTCTGACTTCCCCTTACGAGCTTTCAGCGAGGATAGTGGACTCTCAGATTTAGAGGAATAACTGAGCGTAAAGTTCACATTAGCAGCACCAAAAGGACTTTGCCTTACTGATTCTTTGAAGGCCAGTGCAGCATCTGAACCACGCCTGTAGACAATTCGAACAGAGTTCGAATCACATAGCACTTTTGTTTCCTCTTCATTCAGCTCTCCAAACTTGTTATATATTCGAATGATTTCATCCTCTGATGGCAAAGAAAAACCAGTTAAAAATGTCACAAACAGAATCACAGATGAAGCTTCTCTACCATCATCCTCATCTTCTTTTCCCTGACTAGAAGGACCAGATTCTTTTTCGAGTTTGGTAACTTCTGATTTTGCATAATTTGTCTTCCTCTTCTTTGAAGGAACAGAGTCTGGTGATTTAGTATCACTCTGGGAAATTACATTTCCTGATCCCACAGATTTTCTCTTCTTTCCCGTATCCACTTGGTGATACTGCTTGTAGTTTGATCCATCAAAATATACTGAGTTTCTGAAAGTGGAAATGAAGCCTCTGGCCTTCTCAAGAGATCCATTCCTCAATAAAAGAGGGTTTAGAGCAGTAGACTGAACCTCGGACAGTACTTCATCCACAGATGAATTGATAGCCATGGTATCAAAAGTCTTAGAGCTTCGCTTTCTGATCCGAGAACTCTTGTCAACGTCATCCTTGAAAGCCTCATTCCCATTTGCATCAGGAGAAGACAAAAGAAGACGAGCAGCCTTTGTCATCCTCTCACCAATCTTGGAAATATCAGAAAATTTCTGAGATTCTATTTCCAGTTCTCTCTTAAAGCTTGATTTTCCTGCATTCCACTTGGGGCTTGTATAAGGAGGTGACAAATACTTGCTCTTCTTTCTTTCCCTTGATAAAGGGCCTGCATTCATGTCTTGCTGGTCGCCTAGTTCATCACGAACAGGAATTGAAACACTAAGTTTCTTTGTTTTCACCAAGTCACCATCACCAGACTTCTTGCTGACCCTCTTACCAATTTTTTCATCAACACTCTTTGAGCTGCCAGTGTGACCTTTAGCTTTCTCACCAGACTTCTTCCTTTTCTTCTGGGATGTTTCTACAGACGAAGGTGTAGAATCGTCTTCAGTTGTCTTCTTACCTTTGGGCTTGGCGTTCTCTCCCATAAGTTCAGCCACACTTTTCTGCTTCCTCTTCTGATAAATCTTGTCGCAAGCAGTCATAGGAAACTTTGAAGATCCAGAATTAGGAATTTCTTCTTCTGATGGACCCTGAATAGGAACCTCAATGGGTATGCTGAAGTCATTTGCATCAATGACTTGATCTTCCTTCTTGTCCTCAAGGCCTTCAACTAGCAGGGGTTCACAATATGAAGCCAAAGGGTGTCCATACTTAGCACGATAAAAAGCAGATAGCCAACTCTTCAAGACAGCAAACTCAAGTATATTGGAATTAGAATTGGTTAGTGCGTTACGTTTTAGACCTTTAAGTCTTTCCGCAGGTTCAAACTGAGAAAGTAAAAGACTGACAGTTTCTGAAACAGGCACTTGAACACCCTTTTTGATTCCAGCATTCACTGCCAATGGCCAACAAAGTCCAGTACGACTCTCTTCAGAAACGCATTGGCAGGTCATTTGAAACTCCACAAGCACACTAATTTCATCCAAGGTCTTTTCAACAGCATATAAGAAACTCTTGGAAGTGCTCTGTTTTGACATTTTTTCAAAGTTGTCAACAAAAGGCAACAACTGCGAAGGGGGGCACCAAGAAAATGACCCATCTCCAAAGTATGCCACTAGCAATCGACCTGTTTGATTATACTTCATAGCAAAGTCTGAGGCAGCGGAAGCATCGTAAACACGCCCTGGCCACCACGGATGACTCTTAATCTTGCCCCACACAAAGTCACCAACTGCATAAACATGTTTTACACTTGTTGTATCTTCCCCAGAGTTATCCTCTGCAGTTTCTCCATCAACAGCATCAACCATCTCATCATCAAAACCACCAGCTACATTCTTCTCTCCGTTCATTTCCTCAACCAAATGTCCAGGCCCTTGATCTGCTTCAGCCCCTTGACTAGCAAGCTCTCCCCCACTCACATTATCCAGTGAACCATGAACTTCCACCACATCACCATCGGCATGATTTCCCACTTCCGAGGTCTCCTCAGTAGCAACAACTGGCTCGCTAATAGCACCAGTATCCACATTTCCATTATCACCAGAAACCCTAGGCACCTCATCAAGTAACCCAGGTCCAGAATCAGTCATTAGGGTTTCAGAGTCCAATGCTTCAGCTGACAACCCAGCTAGATTTTTGCTCTTCTCTGTGTTTTCGTCACTCGACATACCCAAAGAAAAGGTTACAAAACTCAATCACTTCAGTTCTATACCGATTCAAATCTGCAACAAGAAAAAATTATCAAAACACCCCAGCTCAGAAAAAGTCCCAAAAAAAAAAAAACAATCAGAAACACAGAGATAAACTACCACAAATATTCAACCTTTCTATAAACCTAGGGTTTGGGGTTCCATTTCTAGACCTTAAAATCATATATACAAAAACTATAACAGGTGAAAAAAAAATGAAAAACATAAACAGAGAAAGGGAACAAACCAAAATGGACCAGAGTTTGCAAACTTCTGGAAAAATCGACGTGCCTCTTCTGTTCGTTGAGAGAGAGAGTAAATGAGCTTGTAGAAACCGCAACGAGTTTTGGCTTTTGAGTTTTGGACAAAAATATATTTTCGTACACTTCGCTTATTTTGCGTTTCTATCAGTCAAAACAGAGCTTGGACGGTTGAGATGAAAGATGCCTTCAAAATATTTGAGAACGGTTCATTAACTCTCTGAAATGAAAGAAAGAGTTGGACGGTTGAGATGTAATATGAGAAATGAAAGAAAGAGTTGGACGGTTGAGATGTAATGTGAGAAATGAAAGGCTTCCAACGATGAAGGCGGTAATTTTTGGGGATCTTCCTTGAAATTTGAATCATCCATCATTTACCGCTCTTTCCCTCTCTTTTTTTTGGGTTTCATTTGTGTATGGGAGAAAGATCAGTGTTCAAGACGAATCAGATTGTGATACGTGTAAAATTAAGATCGAGAAAATGCTTGTTATAATTTGTGCCTTTGTGGAATTGGGAAGGATCGCTCGTTGAGATCTGAGGCGATTTAATATTTGCACATATAAAGTTATTTTGTGATTGGACAACTAATAGGACCTTTTCCCGAAGAATCCACCTTAGAACTGGACATCCTTATGACATTTTTATGGAGATCAACAATCAATCTTGAGTCGTATCTCACCTATCCCAATCAGTCTCAAGTGAAGTTTCAAAGCATTGGCACTTGCTACTAATTATTAGTCCTTTCGATGCTAAACGTGTAGTCATTTAACGTTGAAGGAAAGTTCAAATTTTGTGACTGAAAGCACTTTAAAAGACATCAAAAAAACTTTAGAAAGCGACTAGTCCTTTTGTCTTCTTAGCTTAGAATATTCACAAAAAAAAACTTTCGACCTTCATGATTTATATTCTTGTATTAACCCTATGCCTTGGTCTTTTAGCATATGTTTTGGTTTCTATTATCTCGTTGCTGAATTCTGAACCTTCTGGTATAGCCCTATTCGAAGAGTATCAATGACTCCGTTTTATCCTTAAAATCAAATATTTGATACAATTTAATATAATATTTATAAATTTCAAGAATTTAAATACAGTAGAAGAATACACTAAGCAGTCTTATATAATACTGGACTAAGTTATAGATACAAAGTCATTTAAAAATAATTAAACCCTATATACACAATGAAAATTCCGTATAAATATTTATATCTTTTCAGATTTCAATTGTATAAGGTGTCAAGCGCCTAGTTCTAAAAAATATATAAATTAATTAATTTTAACTCATGAAATTAAAAGAAGAAATATAAGGAACATGTTTACGCTGATCATATAAAAAATTTCAAGTTAACTTTTTTATTGGTTCAATTCATTTACCAACAAATAAATTTCCTATATTCCAAAACCAAAGCCTTTTGTTTGGTAGAGTGTATTAGCTAAATTAATACATGCATTAGCTTTATATATTAGAAGTACCTTGTTTGGTGCACTATGCTATTAGTTATATGTACACTCTATTGTGTATTTGAGGAGTGTATTACTAATACCATGAATTTCTGGGTATTAGTAATGCAAAGGGATTTAATAAATGCATTAGCATTTTAAAAACACAACTACCCCTCAAAATCCCCTTTACATCTTTTTCACCATAATTGTGGAAGATATTTTTGTACAATGCATGCTATTTTTAATAGACCAAACCAAACAATGCATAACTAATGCAAGCATTGTTAATACACTCTATAAAGCATTATTTTTATACACTCTAGCAAACCACTCCTAAGCATCTCATATAATGAAACTATAATGCAACAAATATGTATTATCTCATATAATGAAACTATAATGCAACAATTATGTATTGATAAATTAGAAGTGTTTATCAATGAAAGAATGATTCCAGGAGCTGCATTCAATAGAAACAGTGCATAGAAAATGTGTATACTTTCTCCATTGGTAAGTAATTTGATATCATCAAGTGGCCCCTTCTGAATTCTAGTTGCAAAAACTTGAGAAGTTGAATTCCGAAATTTTCAAGAATTTGAAAAACATAAAAAAAAAAAAAAAAAAAAAAAACTATCCTCACAAATTTCTCACAATTATTTTAAAACAACCCAATTATTCAAATATTATTTTTCACTTTGAAAACAAAAATCACATTTCTCATATACTCGCAATTTTCACGACCAAATATCCCTGAAACTCGTCCCTTTTTTTTTTTGGTCCCTGAAACTCGTCCCTTTTTTTTCAATAATCTCATAAATACAAGGAAAGCACATCCTAATGTGTTGCCAAACATGTTAATTTAGTTCTGAAACACAGGCTACCTACTACAGATAGGTTGTCTAAATGGAGATTGTATGTGGATACAATGTATAAATTCTGTCAAACACACTTGAAAAATAGAGAACATCTTTATCTTCTGTAATTTGCTAGAGCCTTCTTGGAAGAATGCTCTTATCTTGGATCAATAGACCAGATTTCATTGCTAACACAATGTTTGCAGCACTTAGATTGAGCAATCAAGAACTCCAAAAGCAAGTATTAAAGTGCTAAACTAAACAGATTATTATATGCTAAATGCATTCATGCTATGTGGATGGAGAGAAACCAGACAACATTTGAAGCCAAGAGTAGACACTGATTACATAGCCAAAGAAGTAGCTTTTATGTGTAATGCAAGGGAGGCTGATGGCGTTCTCCAACAAATTCATTCAACATTGATTATTTGCCCTCTGTTGGAGGTGTTCTAAAAATCTCTGCTATCGTCTATCGAGTGCATAGCTCAACAAATGAATGGATTGGATTGACTTGGAAAATGAAAAAAATTGCACAAGTTATACGTTTCATCTGCTAGGCTTCACACTAGATTTTATCTAAGATGGCAAAGGGATGGCTTAAGTCAATTTGGGACAAGAGATTTTGCAACTACTATTACAACTCATACAAACTTGAGGAAATCGACACAAGTGATATAAGTTACTAGCCTAGTGCTACTTTGAGCAGACTAGCGTGCACATTGACTATTTTCATTGAGTACATACTTACTTTTACCAGCACAATCACCTAGCCATGTCTTAGATACTAGTTTTGCATCAAAAGAAACTGAAACATACGATACCATCACAAAATGATGCAGAACCATAAGCAAAAAGGGGTGAAAAATCTTGATTTTAGAAAATTGGGTACAACTATCTAACAACTGAATTCTCTTACAAAAACACAAAAACTTACAGTAATTTGCCCAGATAATCAAAACCAAATAAGAATGAACATTTACCACAAACTCATTTAAGCAATAGAAACTTTAGCACCAGCTTCTTCTAGCTGTTTCTTAGCATCTTCAGCCTCATCCTTGGAAACACCCTCCTTAAATTTCTTAGGCAATCCTTCAATCAATTCCTTAGCTTCTTTCAAAGCCAAACTTGTTAAAGCCCTAACAGCCTTAATAGTCGCAATTCTAGCATTACTCGGCACTTCATCGATGACTACGTCAAATTCCGTCTTCTCTTCAACCACAGCTGGAGCATCTACGGCTGCACCACCAGGAGCGGCGACGACCGCAGCAGGAGCGAAGGATGCGGCTGAAACACCAAGCTTATCCTGAAGGTACTCAACGAGTTTCTGCGCATCAGCGAGAGTTAGAGTGGAGATTTCATCTCCGAGCTGTACTACCTTCTCCGGTGCTTCGACGGCGGCGAGAGGGCGGACGAAAGT
>JAJOOR010015147.1:0-19091 GCA_036250505.1 Solanum acaule
GGAGGAGGTGGTGGTTATGGTGGTGGAGGAGGAGGAGGCGGTGGTGGTGATGGTGGAGGAGGAGGAGGGGGAGCAGGAAAGGGGAGTGGAGGAAATGGAAAAAGTAGAGGGCATGAAGGAAAACATGACAAAGGAAGTGGTGGGGGAAAAGGAGCTGGGGGTGGTGGAGGAGGCGGAGGAGGTAAAGGTGGTGGAGGAGGAGGAGGAGGTGGAGGTAAAGGTGGTGGAGGAGGAGGAGGAGGAGGTAAAGGTAAAGGTGGTGGAGGGGGCGGAGGTGGAGGTGGTGGAGGAGGAGGAGGTGGAGGAGGTGGAGGTTGGGGTTGGGGTTGGGGCTGGGGAGGAGGAGGCGGTGGTGGTAGCGGAGGAGGTGGTGGTGGAGGCGGAGGTGGAGGTGGAGGAGGAGGGGGCAATTGTTGGGGAGGGGGATGTTGGGAGTATCCTCCAAAAGGCAACTAATCTTTGCATGCATGATCTAACTTTTCATCACTTCTTTCTTTTAACCTAAAGCTTCAAAAGGCATTTAAAAAGCATTGCTTGGTTGTGTGAAACTCATTTCAATTACTTGTAATAAATTTTGTAACAGAAGAGTCTTAGTACTCAAAGAGTTGATTTAATGTTGTGGAATTGATTTCATGAATTAATGGAATTATAGTCCAATTTTGCTGTTTAGTAGTAGGTGATCATGATTATCAATAAAATTAACCTTTGTACTCACTTTTTGTGGGCTGATTGATTGTTTCTTCTATAAGACTATGACCCGTACTTGAATTCAGCTCGACACATTGAAGAGAAAGCCTCTTTGAACAAATTTATATATCTCAATATATAAGCAACATTAGAGCAAATATAAATGACATATCGATCAATTAGTACTAGAAATAAAAGCTAAGCCCAATTGTAAACTAGACCAAAATAACCCAGATCTCAGGCCCATATCGTTAGGAAGCAGATAAAAACATAGTAATGAATTGGTCTTGGACTTGGTGATGTTAGCTAATTCATGAACTTGAAAGAATATTCTCTGCCAAAATGATTGTTTCGAGTACAAAAGAATTGCCCCTACTCGAAAAGTTTGGCCTACTAAACACTTTTTTAAATAACAAAAATAAACCCCTGTTGGGTGCATACCATTTAGTAGGAAGAAATATTTTTTCGAATTCACAAGTTAAGCTAAAGTTTCCGTACACATCCTCCTCCCTAACTTTACTTGTATAAAAGAGGTGGGATTTTGATGGTTAGGGCCTTAGGTTGGACAAGAGACGGTGAAATTGGAATGACACTTACAAAAATTTCATTTTCCCTTTTTGATTAGGCAATTTTTTTAGAAAAAAATTAACCAATCAAATATGAAATAAAATATATCGAAACACACCATACATCAGTTGTAGACAGGTTAACAAAAAGGCTAAAAAAAAAAAAGTGCATGCTCATGTCTTGGAAGAGAGTGATTGTGGGTCAATAAGTTTTGCAGAGTAGTGATTGTGATTCCTTCCTTTGTCCAGAATATGGCAGTCTTTAAAGTTTACGGATAGGAAAGGACGCATCTTTCCCTCAATTTGTTTCCCAACAATTATTAGCTTTACGTAACCACACATCTTCGGAGGTTGGTTTGCATTTTTTTTCGATATTTTGGTATTAAAAAAAGTTGATTATGCTTTTAAAAAAATACGTATATTTGTTAATGAGGTCATGTTTTTTCAACCTTTTTAGTAGTAATTTAATGTTTTTCGAGCTAGTTACGATTTGGATCGGCCGGTTGGGTAAAATCGGATGAGTGGTTTTTTTTTTAATTGGGGTGAAGTTTAAAATTGGAGCAATGATAAAATACCACGAAGAATTTTTTCAAAAATAAATTAATTCAGTGTAGTGTTGACCATTAGTCAAAAGGTATAAGTGAGCAAAAATCTAGGATCTAAATATTTTTAGCAAAATAGATAAATTAGGAATATATTTAGATCTGTTTGTGATAATTCAAAAATATTTTTGGCTCTTTTCTGATGTACTCTTTTCAAGAGTCAAATCAATTAAGTTTGATATGGGAATTTATGCATGGAATTTTCAAATTTTTTGAAATGAAATTTATATGTTTGTAAAGTATGTAAAAAGTATTATAAGTCACAATAATTGATAATTCAAAAATTTTAAAAGATCTATGAAAAATTTACGGTCAAAGATAGACTTATTTGAATCTCGAAATTTAAAAAGTGTCACATAAAATGGAACGGAAGAAGTAACAATTATCTAATTAAGCACTAGGTTAATTTGTAAAACAAAGAGGCAGTTACTAGCTAGATTCCACCCAAAATTAACCCAACCAATTGGATCAACAAATATCAAAGATTAGTCCCAAAATCAAAACTTGACAACAAAAAACTTTTTTTTTTTAATCCCCAGTCCAATTTAGTCTTGAAATGATTGTGCCATTTGCAACAGGTAGTGAAGTAAAGTCGCTTTAATTAAACCAAGACAGAACAAAATGGAAAGTGTAGTAGACTATTCTTCAAACTTTTTTTTTCTCCATCCAATTTACGGAAACCATATTAAAGTCTCGATTAAATCTGAAACACATTAAAAATTTCTTTACATTCGGGATTCGAACCTGAAATCTCTAATTAAAGATAAAACAGTCTTATCACTAAACTTATTAATTGATTAAACCCAACAAAGAAACAAGCATTCATAAGCACAGGAAAAATATAAATATTCAAAATGGTATGTACGAAATGTTTCGAAAGTTGAATATTAGAAATTGAAATGCACGTAGTATGGCATCTAGTGGTTTTTGAATTTGACATGTCAATATCATTGCGATAACAACAATGTGGAAAATAAACTATAATTATCATTATTTTGAACTTATATTAATTTCTAAATTGAAGATGATGAAATTTGTACCGCCAAATAGCTAAGCGCCAGGGAATAGGGATGATTCTATTACCATCTACCAAAAATATTTAATTTAAGGCGTAAACGCAGAGGGCGTCACGAATAGTAAACAGCAATTTTTAAGCACTAGTAGCATTGTGTTTTATTTATTTATTTTATAAAAAAACACCCAAGAGGTGGTTAGTTTTTTATTAATTTAACTTATTTTTGTTATTAAGGATTCAAAATAAGCGGTTGGAAGTATTTAAAAAAAATATCTTATAAAAGTGCTTTAAAAGCTATTTTGATTTTCACCAACTAAGTAAATCAAAATATGCTCTATGCTTTGGGAGGCCAAAATAGTTTATTTTAATATAAATAATTAAATAAGGTGTTTGACTAAGCTTTTAAAAGAAAATAAGTATTTATCCAAAAATACTTTTTTTAAAACGCTTTTGAGTAAATTATTTTTATCAAAAACACTAATTACTACAGTAAACTGTAAAGTATTTTTAAAATTGATTAGTCGAACATAATAGCTTTTTTTATAAGAACAAAAAAACTTTAAAATAAATCAATTTTAATAGTTTGACCAAAAAAGTTATAAATCGCAAATAAATTGGAGTTGGCTGATTGATTTTTTAATTAACAAACTGCAAAACTAAAGAAATGAAATATGGAATGGGATTAGACCAAACAATTAAGAAAAAAATATAGTAACTTATAGAGAAAAAGGACACACTTCAATTTACACTTCATCTAAAACACTAACTAAAATTTGAACTATATATATCTTCTTCTTTTTCTTCATATATATATATATCTTCTTCTTTTTCTTCTTGGAACAAGTTTTTGAAAAACCAAAACACCAATATTTAGTTAGTTAATTTATTATTAATCCTCTCAAGGTGTCATTTACATTTGCTTGTGGATAAAGAAGTCATAATAGATTTAGACCGTTTGGAGAAGTAGTTGGGATGGTTGGGACAGAGTCATTGCAAACATTTTCCACTCAATTACCCTAATTATTCCGTGGGTAAGCAAAATGATAAAGTTTTACCATAATTGCTTATTTTATGTTGATTAATTATTGCTAAGTTTAAAGAAAAAAATTGGTATTGATTTTCTTTAGTCCTGCATTCCATTTTTCTAAATGGAAATTAGTCTCATAGTTAAACACTTTGATCGTGCTATATATATATTTATGTCTGAAAAACAATTTTAGATACTATTTCCTCCGTCTCAAATTATTTCTTTTGATATTTGAATATAGTTATATTAACTTATTTATCGTTTTTGAAGTTAAGACAAATTCAGTTGTTTTCCATTTTAATTACCTTAGGTACTCCCTCTGTCCCATATATATAGTTGTCCACCTTACTATAAATAATTGTCACTAATATTATTTGTCAAATTTACAAAATCAAAATATATAATTACTTATTATTTTTCTCATTTACCCTTACAATTAATTAATTTGTTTTTGAAAGTATAAACATGCAAGTTTGTAAAGTTAAAAAAGTTTCTTTAGGACAAACTAGTAAAATTATCCTTTTAAGGACGTGTAAAGGAGAAAGTGAACAACTAATAGTAATATGTGACATAAGTAGTGATTACTATGATTACTCAAATAACAAAGAAGGGTAAAATAGTGAAAATGCCCTCGTTATTAATATTTTTTAAAGAGCATATAAAATCAATGAGGACAAATAATTTGAGTACTATTGTAGCCTACTCTTCTTGAGCTTATAAATTTAATGGAAACACCTACATACTTTAGAGAACATGTCTGAACATTTTCAGTCGCACTTATCATCACATCCACTAATTACTTTGGATATTACCTAATCAATCATTGATTAGAACAATATTTAAATACACTAATGACATAGATATTGTGAAAGTCAGAGCAAAACACTGTGACAAATGGCATGCGTTTTTTAATCAATTGTGGATTGTGCATTCAATTAATCTCAATCATCAATCAAATTAGCATCCTAAATCCATTTTATGTAACTAATTATTAATTTTAGGGGTCGTGTGGTACAAAAATGAATAATGCAGGGATTACTAATGTTGGGATTAGTAAGACATGGATTAATAGTGCAGGGATTAGTAATGCAAGATTTATTTTTATCAAGTGTTTGGTTCATTGGTTCCAACCCCATTTTGGAATTGGGTTAAAACTTTATAAAAAACTCCTTTCCAATTATATCCTTGAATTATTATGTAAATAATTGTCGGACAATATTATTTTTTTATGGCCTTCTAACTAGCTATGAGAAGAACAATTTTGTTGTCATGTTTGCCTTTTTTGTCCACTTAAATTATTTGAGGATAAATAATTGTCATCTTAGTAAATTGATTACTTACAAAATGTCAATTTCAATTTTTAAAAAAGATAAACTATTAACTTTTAAAATTGAAAAGACGTAAACAATAGTAAAACTGAATAAATCATCTACATTTACACATAAAAATTGCAAGTTGTAGTTTTAATATGTATGCAATTTTATAAATTGTTCAAATACAAATAATTAGAAACCACACAAATATTGCCCTTTTAATTATTTAATGTTAAGCAACTCACATTTCAAATATTGTATTAATTTGTATTGGATTTATGTTGTAACAAACAACTTTCTCTAAATAATTTGTAAGCTAATTTATTTAAATAAATTTACTAGTACAAATATAAAACATAAAATCAAGAAAATAAATAAAATGATTTGAGGGATATTTTTGTCTTTACATAGACTTATCCCATGGTATTATATCCAATGTATTACTAATACCTCCAAATGGAAGGTATTAGTAATACACCCTATAATACCATGTAGGAGGTATAACTAATTCATGGATAAGTTATACATAAGCCCAAATTCCTACCAAACATAGTACTAAATAATACCGTACATAATACATGAATTATTTATTTTAATGCGGCCTACCAAACGACCCCTTGGTGTTATATTATTTCCTAGTTTTGGTAGATTCTTTTGGCCTCTTGTCTTGAGATGCTCAAATGTGTGTGAACAATCCCTTATACCACTAGTACTATTTAATATTGTGTGTATGATCACGTGATAAGTTGTGTGATCACGTGTATGAAACTTGCCTAGAAATGTGCCAGAAATAATGCTGATAATAATACTCCAAGTAACCTAAGTAGATATGGGAGCTAGGGTCATCATACATGTTAAATAATAGTACAAATTAAAACTCAAAACTAAGGAACAATGTAAGTGAGACGTGCAAGTCTCTATTTTAGTGAAGGTTCTTTTTCTTCTTCTTTTTGACAACAAATTTTAGATGAAGGTTCTCATCTAATTTTTGTGTCTAAGAAAGCAAATTTACAAATCTATTAATCATAAAAGAGAATTCCAAAGTGACATGATTGATATTTAGTGCCTTATATATAAATGGTTCAAAGTAAATGTGATCACCACAAGTTAGTCGATAAGATCACCAATACGTCCCAACAAAAACAAAGACATTATTCAATTTTTTCTCCTCTCTATTTAAGTCTTGATCGATAGAATTACCTAATTGGTGGAATTATATTTCCTTAAATAAATGGATTAGATCCTCAATTCAATTTCAAAACACCTCAACCATCTAGTACATTTTTATCACTGAGCTAAAATTCCAAATGAGGAGTGGAGTAATATTCACTCCAATATCAAATATTAGAAAGAAAATTAAGCAAAAGTGGAAAGAATAAAATAAGAAAGACTGTTAAACGCTATGTTTATAATAGTAAAGCTAAGAATTTTGTTTAAAGTGCTTAAAATCTTAATATATATAGCTGAAAAGTTATTTTCAATATATATACACAAAATTATTTTCTATACATAATATAAATTTTTAATATGTTTGAATGACCATTCTTGAATCAACGTACTACGTCACTGAATATGAAGTGAAACCATAATAAAACTAGGAAGGTGCGCCCCCTCTTGTTCCCACAGAAGAGTCACAGTCCATGCAGACTGTATTTTTCTCTTACTCTTCAACTTTCTACACGAAAAGCTTGTGATTCCTTTCCTCTACCAAAAAAGACTCCTAAAAAGTAAGATACTCCTTTCAAATCCTTAACGCACTCCTGCTTCGTTTTAATTTATTTGTCTGATTTTTATTTAATATAAATTTATATTTTGATGTCTTAAATTAAATATATATAGAATTTATAAAAATATTTATTTTAGTCTTGTAATTAAACATATCATAAAAAATTAAAATTAAAAATAGATAAGTAAATTAAAATGTTGTTATTTTATAGGTCACATCGAAATTCTTGCATGGAATTTGTCTCTTGAGTCCTTCCCACCTTAACCATGTGTCTTAGAATTCTCTGAATCTTGTTCAAATAGTGTGGGTGGACCACATCAAGATATACCATTGCCACCCAAAATGTCATTATTCATGTTTGTTTGATTTTTCCATTTGTTTGTATCAAACAAATAGTGAACCACTTATACTAATAAAGAATAAGAGTAAGAAATAGTGCAAAACTTACAAATATAAGATTATCTAGTCATGTATTGCAAAACTAATTCGTTAGGATTAGGCGAATGATTATGGCTCACGCCATGACTGTTTGGGAATTGGGGTGTTTGCATTGGCTCAGTGCTTACATTGGTGGGACTGCTTAATCAAAGGTTTTGAGTTCGAGTCTTCTGTATGAAGAAAATTTTGTTTGGAGAGTCACCTCCAAATAGGCTTTGCAGTGTGCGATTCGAATTTAGTCGGGACTTAAATGCAAGCCTCAGACAATGGGAGGTGGAAACCAAAAGAAAAACACATAGGGATCAACTCGTACAAAGACTAATTATTCCTGAATTATAATCCTAAAGTTATTATTTTTTGGGGAAAAAATTGTGCATTATAGCAAACTATTAATTCAAAGTAAATGTTATAGCTACAGTTATTTAATTCCAATTCGCGGCAAACTTTTTGTCATTCGCCTCTCTCCCCTCTCTAAGGAATCTCACTCACCACTCTCCTCTTTTTCAGTCATCTTTTCCTCGCCTCTCTCACTTTATACAAACACAAATGTATAATTTGTTTGTGTTTGTATAAAGCGAGAGAGACTGTATATACACATACAAACACATATCTCTCCGTTCTATACACTTATAATTATACAAATACAAATCTTCTCCTGCCCAGTTCTGTTTTGCATTTCTCTCTCACTTTATACAAACACAATAATACAAAATACAATGTATAATTTGTGTTTGTGTAAAGCAAGAGAGAGATTTGATATACAAATACAAATGTTTAACTCAATTCAATTGCATACGAATTCAAATTTATATGCAGATAGATCTGAGCAAGAGCTTGGGCTACGTCAAGTTAAGCCGATACATATAATTAGTAGTTACATATATACAATTATCTAGTCGATATACATATACAATTCACCTCTCTCCACTCTCTGCCCTCTCTCGCTCGCCTCTCTCCTCTCTCTCCTAGTTTCACTCGCCACTCTAGCCTAACACAGAGAACATATATATATATATATATACAAACACAATTTTCATAGGCATAGACGACTTATCGCCCAATTTATACAAATCGTCACGATTTATACAAACCAGATGCTCCATTTCAAACATGATTTAGTAATGGAGCGCAAATAGCAAAACTCTAGCTATTAGCGCTAATATGATTTTTATATTTGTTATTCCTAAAATTTACTCTCTGTTTTTGTTTCCTTCTACTTGTCACTATTTTCTCTTTTAGACTCATACAATATGAATTTTGATTAACATTTTAGAGTGTCTTTTTTCCATCATATTAATATGGAAAAAAATACAATTTATACTACTTTTCTTATGGATTTTGAAAATCTTAAGTTTTATTTTAAAATCTCAATTCAATATAATTTAATTTAACGTTGAAAATTAGTCAATTTGACTCTCAAAACATTGTGACAACTAAAAAGGAACAAAAAGTAATCTATTGACTAATTTATTTCATATGAAAAATGAGATAAAATAAAATTACAAATTGAATGGAACAAAATGTGATATGCCAAGATTAAATTTGAAATTATTGTATTTAATTATCAATTAAATATAATACAAAAATCTAATTTTAAAATATCTCACAATATCCAGGACCAAACAACCCCCTAAAAGACTCATATACTTCTCACTTTTCAATGGCCTGCTTACTAAAAGGTTGAAACGTTCCAAATGCACTTGTCATCTTGCTTTTCCCTCCTATTTTTTGCACAATAATACAAACACACTTATTATAACAAATAACAATAAAGAATAAAAACAAGACTATAAATGAAAATAAGAAGATTTTCTCTAAAAGACTTTTCTTTTCCTTCTTTTTTTTCTGGGAATTATATCAAGTAAAGTACATTAAAGACTCCTCCATCCGTTACACTAAACTTTAAAACCTACCTTCACCAAATCTTGGGTCCATGTTAGGAAATGTACAATCTAAACCGGGCCTAACTCTCTTACTAAACCGGTTCTGTTTTTTACCCTTACTAACTTAACTCCGGTTCACATTTTTTTTCAACTAAAATTCCTTCCTTTCCTAACTAAAAATAAAATTCCCTAAAAAGCAAATAAAATATCTTCAAAAACTCTGAACCGGCTGAGCTAAACCGGTTTCTTCTGATTCCTTCTTCTGCCGCATCTCCAGAACTTTCCGGTGATTGTTTGAGTGCAACTCGGTGGAAAACGTTGGGCTGCATGCCGGACGGTACTCCGGTAGCAGCCGACCAGATTTGAACCGAACACCACAAGCATTGCAAAGAGTTTTTGCACCCATTGGACCGGCTCGCCACTGTGGGGTTTTCTGAACCCCACAATGGCTGCACCGCCGTGGTTGCTGAGGCCCATTTCCACCATGTGGCGCCGGTTTCTTCTTCAGCTTCTTAGCCAGCGGGTTACCTGGTGACTCGGCAGAGTGAACCGGAGTTGGGTAAAGGAACCAAGAAGCAGTAGGAGATGACGACATGGTAGTGGTGGAAGATGAGGAAGTTGAAGAAGAAGATGAGTCAGTCAATGAACCTGAACAGGCTGGCCAAACTCGGACGCTAGTCCTTCCTCGCTTAGTTCTTGCCTTGGTTTGAACCGGAGTTGCAAAACAGGGCTTCTTCTCTTCAACCGGAATTTCTCCGTCGCCTGTTTTTTTCTCAACCGGCAATTTTCCGGCAGGATAAGCAAGTGAATACCCAGAAAACGAGTCTTCAACAAAATGAGACAGCCATTCAAGGCTATCCAAGTCATCAGTCTGTTGCCAAAAAAAAAAAAAGCTCTGTTACCTTCAGTTCAAGAACTAAGAGAAAAAACGTATCTTTTTTCATAAAAAATAAAACTTTACAGCAAAATCAAAACCGGGGCGGTTTGGGAAGACTCACCGGAACACTGATTTCACTAACAGGAAGAGAAGCAAAATCTTCTTTAACAGAAATGGTGACTTTGTCCTTTTCATCAATTTCTGTTTTTTTCAGAGGAGAAACAGAAATTGAAACAGAGCATGGTTTTTGAACAGAGATATCTTCTCCCCCCTGGTTTTTTCCTTCTTCTTCTTCACCTTCACCTTCAACAAAGCCATTGGAGAAGTCAAGCAGGTCGTCAACAAAGAAATCATCGCCGGAGACTCCATTTTGACCGGCGCCGGCGGCAGACAAGTCATCCCCAAAGGTCTGGTTTTGGGTCATTTTCAATAGTGTCTCCGGCACAAAACTGTTTCTCAAAGCCCCCTCCACACAGTCCATTTCCTAATAACAGTTACACAAAGCAAATTCAGAACAAGAAACACAAAAAGATTGAATCTTTGAGAGGTTTAAAGAAGAAAAAAATAAAAGTACCTGGATATATAGACGAAGAAGATAAGAGAGGAGGAAGATGAAGAAGGTGGATGAGGAGATAGGGAATAAAATATTTTTTGCTTTCTTCCTTAAAACTTCTCCTAAATACTTTTTTTCTTCCCCTGTTTCTCTTTTTTTTTCCTTTGTACTTTTCTGTGGGGGGATTTCATTTAAATAGTACCCAGTATTTATAACTTATTTTCTGACTAATAAAAGATTTAGGAGATTTCATTTCATAAATTTTTATATATTTATTATTAATTTTATGTCCTTTTTATAAGATATTTTTATTACTACAGTCTACATGCATAAGTGCTGAAAAAAAAAGTCTTCTTTTTTTAATTCAATTAGTAAATGGTCATTAAAGATAATTTTCTACTAAACATTCAATAGATTGACTTATATTAAATATAAAAATAAATACCAAACTAACAATTTGACTTATTCCTCATGATATTCTATGTAATTTGGGTGAAATAATTTTATTTGTATTTAAAATTGTCTTTAATTTATGTCCTATTATTTACATAAAAAAAAATTATTTATACGTAAAAAAAATTAGAAAAATTATTGTTTTGTTGCAAAAGCTATCAAACTTTAATATCTAGAACCGCTTTTTTTTACCTGGATATTTCAAAGGATAAATGCTCAAATATTATAAAACCTTATTATTTACAAATTGGCTACTTAAATGAAGCGTTATGGAGCCAAATAGCTTACAAAATTTGAAAATAATGTGATGAAATTAAACGAAACTGCCAAAAAATAATTGTTCATTTACTTTTAGGAGGTGAAACTTTTCTTGTTTTAGAAGATTGGTCCCATATCTTTTGACTAATTAATTACGTATGCTTATCTTAGCTAACGCTTTATTCGGCGCTCTTTGATGCCAATTTACCAATTAATTTGTTTTCCCGCTCTTTACACTTTTCTAATTTCCATCAAAAGGAGAAAATTTCCTCAATTAATTATTTGTACTTCCAATCTTCTTGCTCCTTTTTAAAATTACTATAGATTTATTAAAAATAGTTACACTGGTCATGATCATAAAAATCTGTTGTGTAACCAATTTAAAATAACTGATAGATATTTGTGTGGCTATATATAATTTTATCAAGGATAAAATAGATATTTTAAAGTTACATAGTTACTTACTATAGAAATGTATTGTTTTTTTGGACTGACTAAAGAAAAAAATAAGTCATATAAATTGATATAGAGGGAGTAATATAATTTAATTTCCAAATACAATTGGTCATGATTACTATAAAAAAAAATTCTTTGACTGGAATTTCTTTATATGTTATTTTAAAATATTATAAGCTATTAATTACTGTGATTTATTATACCTTTTTTATCTCAATTTATATGACTCACTTTTTTTATTAGTCAATCTAAAATGAAGTAATACATTTCTATATTTATTAATAATTTAACTTTAAAATTCTCATTTGACCATAAATGAAATAATTTTATTTTAGACCATAAATTTCAAAATTCTTTTTTTTTTCTAGAACTACTATTAAGTCAAACTATATTACATAAATTTGGATGGAGGAAACAATATTTTTCCGTAGTTTCTAAATGTATATATTTTATTTTATAAATCTTAACTCTTTTATGTGTGAATTTATAGTCAAAATTTAGAAGTTTGAATCTCGAAAATTGTTCTGCATATACGTGGAACAAAATGAATAATACTTTTTATTATATAAATTTTAAAATTTTATTTAAATGCCTTGAATATCCTACGCACCAAAATTTAGATAGTTGATTATCTTGTACTCTAAATCATCTAGTATAAATTTTATTGTTTATTTATCTTTGCAATTTCAAAAGAAAAAGTAATTGCAATAACTTTTGAATTTGAAGATGAGTGAAATCACTTTGCATGCGCATGTATTGCCCATGAAAGAATGGTTGTAATTTGCACGTAAAGTATACCACTGACCTAATTTTCGATTCTGGGTGGTTCGTCTAATGCAAGAATTCACTTCATGATGTTCATTGCATAGTGGGAAAATTAAAGTCACAAATAAATCCAAATAATCTAACCTCAATTATACATTATTGGTTTCCTTTTTTACACCCAATATAACATGTTTTTTGAATTTGCACTAAAAATATTAAAATTTGTATAATTCCATTTATTTTTTGGGTTTAGAAAATAATTCCCAGTAAAAATTTAAGAAAATATATGGTTTAATATCACAGTCTCATTTTATATTGTTTACTCTTTAAATATTCAATTCTAGACATGCGAGGTGTTAGAGTCTCGTGTTAGTTCTTAGGGAGGTGAAGATTTTTTATATGGTTTTAGATTAATCTTTACTTTATGATTTAACTTTTTGAATTTAGTTTTGTTCAAGGTTTATTTCTTATCATGGTATTATAAAATCATGCTTATCTGAGTTATCTCAATCTACTGTTTAATTGATGTTGCGCCCAACTTAATTATATAGTTGGAAAACAACCGCTAACAATTTATTACATATTTCTCTGTCTACACCTATGATATATATTATTTTTGTCTCGTATAAAAATGTTGCAGTATGATTCTTATGTTTATTTATTTTGTTAGAAACACACTATGGTCTATATATATTATTATGAACTCGCTCGTTTAATAAATCAAG
Organism: Solanum acaule; assembly: GCA_036250505.1. NCBI lineage: Eukaryota > Viridiplantae > Streptophyta > Magnoliopsida > Solanales > Solanaceae > Solanum > Solanum acaule. Next base: position 13,345 of record JAJOOR010015147.1, read on the forward strand.
GAAAACAATTTATTTATAACTCAATAATTCTCTATTCCTCTCTACTACTTTTCTAAGACATGAGACTAATAGCTAGTACTATTGTACTAACATTCTTATTATAATAATAATGCAAAAACTAATTAAAAGTAGGAAGTAGAAATCATATATTTCTATACTGTATATTCTGATTAAAAAACTCATATTTATTTAATTAGTAAATTACACACATGTAGTGCATGTAATGATAATGAAGATATATGGCATAATCCCTTGGAAGCAAAGAGTGCTAAAAGTAGATGAAAGCATAGCCAGTTGCTTCCCCCACCACCATTTGTCTCCATCTCCAATGATTCCTTTGCAAATCCAACTGATGTCTCTTGTATCTTGTGTATGTTTTATTTACTAGATACAAAAGCTCGGATAAGTTTGGGCTCAATATATATTATTTTATTTATTTTAATTTTATAATTTTGTTGTCAATTAGTATTAGTATAATATTTTAACGTACTTTTTAAATAATATATACGGCACATGCGATATTTTGAGAATCATAATTTGTAAGCGGTCACAATAAATCTAAAATGATTAAATTATCCTCGACTCGAACTTAATGGATATTTCTGAAAAGCACACACGTCGACCGAGATATCACTTTAAAAAAAAGGCTTCAATGACATGACATGCCAACTAGGAGAACGTAAAACTTTTGAAGTGTTAAGTATATTTGGAGGAAAATAATGATAGTTGAGTGATATTTTGGTCCTAAATGAAACATATATGATATTTCAAGACAATTTTCTAAACTTGGGTGACCATTTAGAGAATTGACTCATATTAGTAGAGGATATAATTTAAGAATATATATATAAATATACATATGACTAATTAAAAACTTACAAGGAGAGCATTTTTAATTTGTGAGACCACTAATCGATTTTTTTTCTTTTGAAGTAATATGTATAAGTTGATTGAAAATTTGCTCGAGTTGCAACTTACATATCTAAACTATAATTTAATAATAATGTGTTTATAGTAGTCATGAACAAATAAGTTTAATAAAATATATATCATAAGCTACTTTTTAAAAATATTTATAATTTATAAATTATAATTATAATTATAATTATAATTCTGTCTTTACGTCGATGTTGCTACTTACAACAACGAGCGAGGACAAAATTGGTATACTGAATCGGATTATAGATAAAATTTGGAGATTTTTATCTTTTAGAAGAAATTGAAATAAGAAAATATTTTTAAATAAAAAACGAGACTTTGAAAAAAAGGAATAATGTTCAAGAAAGATTAATAGATACCAAAATGTGCGACGGTTTTTACCTTGTAAATAATTTAGACCGCCGGCTCAATGTCGTAAGATAGCAGGCCGGTAACACGTGTAATTTTTTGATAGGACAAAGAAAATCTTGCAGTTGACTGGCATCAAAAATCATTTTTACAATTTCGAGGTTAAGGTTTTATCCTATGGTCGAGTATAATATCATTGACCAGCTACTACAAAAAAATTTTAAAAAACTTTGAATTGAATAGATTAACTTGGGTATGAGAATTTTTTTGGGTAGGAAGCGTTTCTCCTCCAATGAAGTCTTATACGATGTGAATGTAAATATATTATACTTAGGCCTAACTCAATCTTCAAAATTTAGCTCATAATTACAAAAGCTAGCTCATAATTCATATAAGGAGACTGTTAGTCTATTCTCCAACCAATATGAGACACGCACTCTAACAGTGAATTCGAAATAGTTGAACTTCAATGTGAGTACCAGATATCTAGTGGAAAGTAAAAAAATAAATAAAATAGAATAATCCGAAAAAGATAAAAAAAATAAAATGGAAAAAGGTAAATGCATATAATTGGCGCCCACTTTCATTATCCTCGGCGTTACAAATACAATCTCCTCGCAATGTGCAGCCTACCAAAATTCAGAATATCTATGTATCTGGATAACCTATGTTTGTGTCATTATTACCTTATTGCCCCTCTTACATGCAAACTTCAACTCTACCTACATCTATATATATATATAATAGGAGAGGCGATTGCGTTTATGTGTCAGCGCCACAATTAATCTCTAATTTCTAATTTTTAAATTATCAATTAATTAAATAATTAATTTGTTTTTTTAATAAATAAAAGAAGCTACTTTTTAAGAAGATAAGTTAGAATTTTTTTTACTTATATATATATACTATGAGAGGCGATAGCACTTCTGTGTCAGCGCCACAATTAATCTCTAATTTTTAACTTTTAAATTATTAATTAATTAAATAATTGATTTGTTTTTTTAATAAAGAAAATAAGTTACTTTTTAAGAAGATAAGTTAGACTTTTTTTTACTTAATAAAAATTATTTGTTTTTTTCTTTAAAAAAACGTGTAAAAGAGTAGATACATTCTGGAATTTTGATTTTTTTTTAAAAATAATTAAATATATATAATTAAATATTGATTGACAAAAAGCTATCTATCTATATAATAATAATAATATCTAAATATATATATATATAATATGAGAGGTGATTGCTCTTATGTGTCAGCGCCACAATTAATCTCTAATTTTTAACTTTTAAATTATCAATTAATTAAATAATTAATTTGTTTTTTAATAAAGAAAAGAAGTTACTCTTTAAGAAGATAAGTTAGAGTTTTTTTTACTTAATAAAAAAAAAAATTATTAAAAAAAACGTGTAAAAGAGTAGATACATTATTGAATTTTGATTTTTTTTAAATAATTAACTATTGATTGACAAAAATCTATCTATCAATATAATAATAATAATAATATCTATATATATATATATAAAATTGGAGAGGTGATTGCGCTTATGTGTCAGCGCCACAATTAATCTCTAATTTTTAACTTTTAAATTATCAATTAATTAAATGATTAATTTGTTTTTTTAATAAAGAAAAGAAGTTACTGTTTAAGAAGATAAGTTAGAGTTTTTTTTACTTATATATATATATATATATATACTATGAGAGGTGATAACGCTTTTGTGTCAGCGCTATAATTAATCTCTAATTTTTAACTTTTAAATTATCAATTAATTAAATAATTGATTTGTTTTTTAATAAAGAAAATAAGTTACTTTTAAAAAAAATAAGTTAGAGTTTTTTTTACATAATAAATAATAATTGTTTTTTTCTTTAAAAAAAGTGTAAAAGAGTATATACATTCTTGAATTTTTGTTTTTAAAATGATTGACAAAAATCGATCTATCTATCTATATAATAATAATATCTATATTATATATATAATAGGAGATTATATATGCTTATGTGTTAGCGCCACAATTAATCTCTAATTTTTAACTTTTAAATTATCAATTAATTAAATAATTAATTTCTAAGAAGATAAGTTAGAGTTTTTTTGACTTAATAAAGATTATTTGTTTTTTCCTTCTAAAAAAAACGTGTAAAAGAGTAGATACATTCTTGAATTTTGATTTTTTTTTAAAAATAATTAAATATATATAATTAAATATTGATTGACAATAATCTATCTATCTATTGCGCTTATATGTCAGTGCCACAATTAATCTCTAATTTTTAATTTTTAAATTATCAATTAATTAAATAATTAATTTTTTTTAATAAAGAAAAGAAGTTACTTTTTAAGAAGATAAGTTAGAGTTTTTTTTATTTATATATATATAATAGGAGAGATGATAACGCTTCTGTGTCAGCGCCACAATTAATCTCTAATTTTAATATGATTTTATGTGATTTTATTTTTGAAAGAGAATCATCGTGAGAAATTTTAATTATGCCTAATGGCTTTCTGGTAACAAATTAAATTATTCTCTTTTATTCGATGAGTCTATTTCTTTGCATTGTTTCTATATGAAAAATTGAATAAAGAAAATACTCATCATAAACAAGAGGATCTTCATTTGAAGGATCCAAATTCAACATAAGATTGAAGTGAAGGTATTGCGACTTAGTCTTAAATAGTGTATATATTAGGAATATATGAAAATGTTGATCAACTTTTTGAATGAATTGACAACATTATACATGAATTTTTTTATGTAATATTTTAGTATTATCATTGCATATATTGAAGCCACAATTCCCGAATGAAGAACTCTTTCATCTCTTAGAATTAGAGTTTTAAAAAATCACTTTAAATATAGTTATAGTGTACATAAGTAATTGCATTGAAAAATTTTCTTAGCGTAAATTATCACTTAATTCATTAAAGATAAATTAATTATTAGTTTGAGTTACTAATTTTTTATTATTATTATATTAAAGTGTCTATCTTATTATAATTGCAAATAACTTGATAATTTGCAAAATCTTAATGTAACATGCTTGCTACACTTCACTTTGATTAACTCATAACTTATTAAGAAAAAAAAAGTGAAAGAAAAAAGAGTTCTCATACAAGGGAGAAAATGAACACTTATCAATTAATTAAATATACTTAAATTTTTTTAATAAAGAAAAGAAGTTACTATTTTAGAAGATAAGTTAGAATTTTTCACTTAATAAAAATTATTTGTTTTTTTCTTAAAAAAACGTGTAAAAGAGTGTCATTATTACTTACTTGCGAAATTCACAATAAATGATGCATCCCTCTGAAATGATACATAAGTGATTTTAAATTTAATTATATAGTAGCATGTTAAATTTAAAAATTAAAACTTGAAATACATCCATAAAACAAATTCAACCGTGAATTCAAAATTCAAAATATAAATAACAATTTATTATAATGGGACCTGTTAGATATTAATTTAAATTTCCTACATATAATGAAAATTAATTTAGAAATGTTCACGAATTTAAAATTTTATTGAAACATTTACCTAAATAGAGGATAAAATAAATAATCAAGAAATCGAGAAATGATTAAATATAAAGTTTTTTACAATTAAAAATCACACAACCTTTTCAGTTTCAAAAGGAAGTTACACGCATTGTTTATTTCCACAAAATATGTCTGAGATCCTATACTTTTGAAATCGTATTTCTACAAAATATGTCTGAGGTAAAATCACATTTCAAAAATTCATTTGTTTATATCTAATTAAATTTTTAATTATTGTTAATTGTTTTTCAATTTTACATATAAAAAAACATCTAACCATAATTATTACTACCAAATAATAAAAAAAAGACATTTGTAGGGCAAACCTTCGAAATATTTGTATTTAAAAAAAACAAATGCAATTATTTTCCCATTAAACTTAAAAATAAAAATAAAAGTTGGATTCTAAGTTGAGAATAAATTTATAAATAAACAGATTATGTATAGTTTATTAGTTTAGAGTTGATATAGCTATTTTTAATTTGAATTGAGATGTAAACATTTTCAACTATTTAATTATAAAATAAAAACTTAAATGCATGTGTTTTTTTTAAATGATTAGTTAGAATTCTCACACCATCGTAATTTCCCCTTTTTTAAAAAATAAAATAAAATTAAGAAGAGTTAATTTTTTTTTTTGTTAAACTAAAATCTATCTATATATAATAGGAGAAGAAAAAACGACATGTGTCAGCACTACATTTTTTCTTGAATTTTATTATCTTTAGTTAATTTAAATAATAAATTCAATTTAAATAGCTTAATTATCTTTTGTTAATTTAAATAATATATTCAATTTTAAAAAAGAAAACAAAAATATAAATCAGTTTTTTTTTATAAAAAAAAGCAGTTATATAAAATAGTTTAAAGTTACCGTTTATTAACTTTAAAAGCAATATTTATGCAATGTACAAAATTGTAAATA
>JAJOOR010015148.1:0-18164 GCA_036250505.1 Solanum acaule
GTAACATTTGATGAACCAAACAAGGATCCATGCCCTAACATCTTTAAGACTTTAGCTGTCCAAGTCAAGTGTGTTGTACCAAACAAGAATTAATTATTGATGGGTTGAAAGATTGAGCCAGATCATATATAGGTTAGGCCATTGAATCCAGTATTATTGTGATTTAGAATTATTAGAGTTGTATAAGTGATAAAAATCGTTGTTTTAAACGATACGTATACCGAAAGCCTATTTGATTCTAGTTATTAATTACTTGTTTTTGTTTTTTTCTTTCTTTTTGTGTGATATAATTATCCTATCCATATTAACATATCATGGCAGAAAGGTGAGTAAAGGAGTTAGTGGTATGGATGTCACTAAACTTATGGTAATTGGTCAGCAAAATAACTTTGTTGAGAAAAAAACATAGTAACAGATAATAAAGGTGACCCATTTTGAAGGAGTAATTTATAAAGGGTATATTTGATCCTTTAATTCTCTCATGTTATCTTGGATATACTCCAATTACTAAAGATAAATAAATATGTTGTGTAATTACAATTCATAACTATTATTTCGATTTAGGCTATATGCTGATAATCATGTATGCAACAACATACATTCATACGCCATTGAAAATACATTCAACAACGATGACTTGAATTTATGCTATTCTCTATCCATAAATAGAAAACTCCTCTCTAATCCATCATTAGATATATCGTCTTCGAGTCGAAAAAAGATGACCAGTGTTGTAGGATCCGGCTCTATGGGATTTTTCAGTAATAGTAATAAATAGTAGTAAGTTGTTTGGGAAGTAAACGTTATCGTTGAGAAAGATAAGAGAGATATAAATAATAATGCGGGATTTCATTCTGGAGTTTATGAAGTTGTATGACAAGAAATTAAGGCTTTTAAAAAGGGAGAACTTATAGGTTTTTAGTTTTAACATTGAACAAGGTCTCTTTTACAAGTAAATACATTCAATTAAAAATCTTACTCTATTGTTTTTACATTGAAGGAGCTAGGTCTCTTTTACAAATAAACATCAAATTAAATTAGATAACATAATTTCTAAAAATTTCTACCATTTGAATTGATTACAAAAATCCTTTTTTTCCTTCTATCTCTCTTAACATCCACACATAAATCACTACACTCCACCTCTATTAGATACATTACAACTGTATCTGGTATAAATGTTATTGTTGATATATAACTACAATTATTTCAACCTAAATCATAATGAATCTAGTTTATAGTTATGTAACTGATACATAACTTATATATGTGATACATAGCTTATGTATTGTTTGCTATGTATCAGTTGAAGGAGAAGTGTAGTTTTGAAAAATCTGAGATTATTGTAATTTGAAAAACTTTCAAGATAGAATGTAATTAATGCCCAAATTGTTGGGTTTATGTACATGTAAGTCAAAATATTGGATACCATCTATTGTGTGGAAGAAAAGTAATGAGGGCCCAATTTAAAAGTAATCAAGACTCAATCTGTAAAATGAAAGTCCGGCCCATTTCCATCCGGTTGCAGAGAGACTCAGCCCACAAAGCATAAAGCTTCCCGCCATATACTTTCAATCTCCCTCCAACTCCAAATAAATTTAAAATCACATCAGAGTAATACTAATAAGGAAACAAAACCCTATCTTAATTTTGAATCATCAATTTCTCAGAAAAAAAAATGTCGAAATCGAATCACCAAGAAGACCTGGATCTCCTTCTTTCACTTCCAGATAGGGTTTTGGAAACCCCTCCAGCTTCTCCTTCATCTCGTTTCCCAGGTAAATGTCCAAATCTTGTTTTTTTTTTGAGAGCTAAGAAACTAAATCCATTCTTGATTTATTTTCCACATAAAAGAAATGAATTAGTTTCTTGATTAATATATGTTACTACTATTAGTTTCTTGGATTATTTTTATGGGATTCCTGTGGCCTGTTTTGATTAGTTTATGACGAAATCGTGTATGGGATTTATCACAACTTATGGATTGATGATATAAGAAATCTATTTGTTGTATAGGTAGATGTTTCTTGATATGAATCTATTGGATTATGATATGGAGTACTATTTTTATAGGATTTCTGTGGGTTGTTCTATTTTACAGATTATTTGTCAGATGATGGATCGCCAAAGCGAATGGGGGAGGCAGATATGTCTGTGTTTAGGGATGCTGTTCAGGATTGTCTTGATTATGATACTGAAATTGCCAAGAAAGCTGCCAAATCAAAGCATACAAAGGGGTCAATTGATGCTGAGGTTGAAAAGTTTTCGGGTTTGCGAATTAGGTATGTACTTTGACATAGGTTATGGATGGCCTTATGGGTGCATATCCAATGGGTTCTTGTTGCAGAGATCATGATGCATTTTCCTGTCAAACTCATTATGCTGTTGGAATTTGAATGTTGCTAGCATATTTTTGTTTCGATATTTTCTGTAGTACTTCCAATTTTTCAAGATGACAGTAAATTTAGTTGCCTACGTTTCAAATTTTGATGAAAGGAAGTCCCAACTGAGAATGTATTATTTTGACTTCTTACAAAACTCATCAGATGCTTTTTGGCTTGCGGTTACTATTGATAGAAATGCCACATAGGTGCTTGTTATGTTAGTTCCATTAATTTAAAATGGCGGCCTACTTAGATTGTTATTGGTGAAGTTGCATTTGTGTTTATGCATTGATTAGATTGGTTTGAGATAGCTGGTTGCTTCAGTTCTAATGTTGTGCCAAGAAAATCACATATGAATGCTCTATTTAGATACTGAACATCCAACTAATATTTTAAATTTCATCCTTTCACTCAGAAATCAAATAGTTTCACCTGTTGAACTGAGCAACCATTTTGCTGATATTAGGTTCATACGGTTATCAGCAATAAGGTATGTTAAGATGCTGACTGAGTTACCTGAATAGTTTTTCTGGACTATATAATAATATATTTTCCTATCTGGTAGGAATTCGCTTCTAGGCGACACCCTTTCTGGTTGTTGGGCAACTGTTGGTGTTTTAACCGAGAAGGGGCAACCAAGAACAAGTTCAACAGGGAAGACATATGCAATCTGGAAAGTTGGATCTTTGGATGAAAAAACTATTTCTCTTTTTGTTTTTGGTGATGCTTATCAGAAGAACTGCAATGAAAAGGCCGGTGCAGTTTTTGCATTGTTTAATTGCAGCATACGCAAGGACAACTCGGTATTGTTATCATGCCTATCAATAAGTTCATTTTCTTTAAGATTTATGGTGGGTTACTAATGCCTCTTCAATGCCCTTTATCCAGGAACATGGATTTTCATTGAGTGTTTATTCATCCAGTCACATTTTAAAGATAGGCACATCTGTGGATTATGGAGTTTGCAAGGGGAAAAGGAAGGATGGGATGGCTTGCACTGTAATCATTAATAAGTACGACCTCTGATTTTATATATTGTTATTCGTTACATGCATATAGTCGTGAATGAACTGAATACTTTCAGGCAAAGTACTAAAGAAATGGTTGTCAGATACAATAAGATGCTCATGAGATATGCATAAAATGCTCTTCCGTTTACTTGTGTATTCTCAATTTTGTGCTAAGTACACTGTTTCTCACAATTACAAGGTGACCAGATGTCTCATGTTTGTTCTAGAGGCATGCTCTTGATTTGATATTTGGTTTGGGCAGTCTAAAGTAAAATTCTTCTTCCCTATTATAAAAACACTTGGATTATCGCTTTGGAGGTTTCATGGCCTTGGGCAGTGAAAGTGATCTTGCCTGGTCCTTACATAAGAGGTATCCATTGTTTACATACGAAGAATGAAGTACTGCTGCTCCTCACAATTCTCATTTAGATAGCATTCATGTTGTTAGGTTTTGATTTGCTTTAACCATGATAATGTCCTCATCCAGTCATTAACGTGGCTTTTAATTCAGTTTGTTTTGATTTGGAACAGAGTGTTCAATTTAACAATATGAAATTTGTGTCTCAAATCTACATTGTAGTCCTCCTTCCCATGGCAAGAGTAGAAGAATCAAAAGCGTAATCTTGTAAACTAACTAGCCATCCCTATATAGTAGCTACTGCAATTGCTTGGTCAAATTGTGTACAAAAGTAATAGGCTTGCCCTTTACAAGAGTGATACGGAGATGCTTACATACTATAGTTGTTTATGCAGATTATCATAAACTATGGTTGCTTCTTACCCAATAATATTGAGCCTATGGAAACTCGTTTTTGTTGTTGTACTCCTTGTGATAAAACTTATGGATTGAGAACATTTGCAGGCGGCGTGGAACATATTGCAGCTACCATAAGCAGGTAACCAATTTACTGCATACACTTGTATATTAAGTCTGCTTGGTTGCTTGCTCCGCCCTCTCCATGTGCTCTTAAACTAAAACTTGATTTACTAGCGAAAGAAAATAATGAACTGATTGTGTTTCTGTTACTTGTTCCTTCAGAAAACATCTGAGAAATACTCCTCCAGCATGAGGGCTGAACTCAAAGGCGGGTGAGTGATTGATTACCTTCTCAACCTCTCAATATTGCATTTACTTGGAGAATTGAAAACTTATTTCTTATTTCTTCTTTAGCTCTCTAATTGCTGTTGGTCTATCAAATTCAGGAACCTACGAACGGGTTTCAGAGATCATCTCAAGTCTGAAGGAATTTACGTCGTTAATCCTTTAGCTGACAAGACAAACTTCACAAAGTCTAAAGCACCATTGAAGTTACTGTCAGTAGATGGATTGAAAAGGGCATTAAGGTTTGTTCAAGATACTTAGTGCCATCGCTTTAATCTTGAAAAAATGTTGCTTAATAGTCATTACTGACTCGAAGACACTTATTCATGAACAGCAATGCAGGGAAAGTGACTACCAATGTACATTCTCAGGGAATAAGGTTTCTTAGTCAAGTTACAGGTTAAAACTTTAGTTCTTAGAACCTGTTCTAGTACTCCTAACATCTGTGACATTCTTAATTCTAGTTTTGCTCATTGCATTTCTATCTGTGTTACAGGAAAATTGAACTCAAACAATACCAAAGAATCTATTACTGGTCGAGATCAAACAAGAAATATGACAACAAACGAAAGGTGACAGAGATGGCATAAAGAAAAGTTGCACTTTTTGACCTTATATTATGTTGTCTGTTTGGTGACAGGGTAATCTACTTTTTTTTTTCAGGCCATCCTCCACCAAGAGAAAGAATCCAAGTGAAACAAGACCAAGTAACAGTTGTGATCAAAAGAAGCCAAATATGGGGCAACAAAATTCAGGACAAAAACCTCAACAGGTTAAAGAAAAAATGATAGAACTAGACCTTGTCAGTTCAGATGATGAACTTTAGATTTATAATCATCTGTTGTTATGTATTCCTATGCTCTTTGAGATAGTAAATTCTTAGCTTGTTGTAGAATTTTTTTTTATTGAAAAAGAACTTCTAATCTTATTGTAGCTAGGTGACTTTAAGTTTTATATATTTGACGTATAAAAACCAAAACAGTGAAATCAGTAACATAGAAAACAAGGTAGATTGTTATAGACAGTGGCAGAGTTACCATTGAAGTTATACGTTCAGCAAAATTCAATAGTTTCAACGTTAAACTTACATTTATGATAAGAAATTTACTCAATATGCTTAAGTTATTTTATCTTAAATCTATATGTTTCAAATTTTGAATCTGTCTTACAGATATTTGGAAGTGGTCCATACGATTGGTAGGTCATGCATGCACATGGGAGTTGATTTGTCTCGAGGCCATGTGCACCCAAAATTCCTGCCCTTGCCAAATATGTGTACGTTTTGCAACTAAGATAAAGTTTTTATTACTATAATATAGAATAATTAGGTGAGTGACTAAAAAGTCATAGATTCTTTTTCCTAAAAAAGAGTTAGTAGGCAACTGCACCTTGTCTTATTAGGATAGGGAATCATAATAATACAAAATATGATCATAATAAATCACCCGTTAGGTAGTGGTGTTGACAGTGTTCTCCAATCTTTACTCAAGATCCTAGTGAATACACACAAAATTTTAAATGTAATCTTTGGCTTTTCTTTAATTATTACTTTTGTATAATGAGTGTTTAGGAAACCATAAGTGATGGTTTAATCATTTTAATTTGTTAGACTTGAGGTTTAAGACACAATTGTCCAACAACAACTACTTAGTTGTAGCACATTGTTACTGGCATTGATATATTATGGTAAAGATAACGTTTTGTTTTACTATTATATTTCGCTTGAAGTTTGATTCATTCTCTTAAACACAACACGTGATAGTGAGATTCGAATTCAAAACTTTTGTTTACTCTAATATCATATTAAAATTATATAAAACGTCTTATTTGAGTGGACCGGGAAGGGCCTACTAAATAATATTTGTAGTGCATGCACGGATCAATGCTGTGGGTTCATTTTTGTAAACCCCCATATGCCATTTATCACTAGATTGTATTTATTAATTCATCAACTAGAGATATGTGGCCTCTCATTTTCACTCAATACCAACTTCTCATCTACCATGATTATTACATATTGTACCACATGGTTGTTCACGAGTCACTACCTTAATGGACACTCATGTTTTGGCACCATGCATCTAGACCAATAGTATAATATTCTTTTGTCACAAAATAAATGTTATCATAGGAATTCAAGACAAAGATAATATGTTATGATTTTTAACTATACTTTTATACTCCATCTTTTTAATAATGTTCAATTGGTAAGAAATATTTATTAAAGAGAGATTTATTGAATTTTAAAACACATAGTTTTTGCTAAGCTGACCCTTCTTTTGAACAGAAAGGGTATTATATTAAAATTATTTGTAGTAAAAGTCATTAATTAGGAGGAGTTTTTGGCCATTTTTACCTTTAGTTATATCTTAAGATATAATCTGATCTATTTATTGAGTATACATACTCGATTAATTATGTGTCATCTCCCTGTAATTGAGACGTAGTGGGTGTTTTGGATAGACTTATTTTTAGTAATTTTGGCTTTTTATCTATTTTTTATTTTATTTTAAAACTGTTTGGATAACACAAAAATGTTTTTAAGCACTTTTTAAAGCTGAAAATATACAACAACAAAAAAAAAGTCAAAACCCAAGAGTTGGGTATTCCCAACTTATTACTTTAACTTTTAACTTATATATGTCACTTAAAAAAGTCAATCCAAACACTCCCGTAGTCTTCAAATACAATTTTTTCTAAGAATAAAATAGAAAAAAATAATAATTTATCTTAAACTTGTAGAATGACATATTAATTTGATATATCTATTTTCACAAAAAACTAGGACAAATAGTTTGAGACGTATGAGTAGAAAATTACGTACTTAAAAAGGAGTAGTCAATTTTCTTCATTTTTGCTTTGGAAAGAAGGCAAAGGTCAATCTCTTTCTAGTTTGTCAGGGTGATTATTTAATTCTCATTTATGATATAGTATATATATATATAAAAAAATATATAATTTGCCCCCGTCTCCATGCAAAACTTTTGTGGCCTTCATTCAATTAATAAATATACAGTACTAAGTACTAACGACTTAAAATATTTTTGAGACGTTAATAGAGTTAGGTGCAGGCTTTCACATCAATACACCAAACGATCATCAACTGTTTTTATGTAAATATTATGTCGTTACGTTGGACCATTTTGAATATACTCATTTACTAAAATGTTGTTTATGTATATTTGATTAATTAATATATTAACTCCGCTAGAGTTATAGTTATAAGTAACTTATAATGAAGGGTCATGCTTAAATGTGATGACATTATGATTAATTGAGTTAAATACATTTTTAATCCAGTTTTACTTGTATTCATAAGAAAAGATAAATTTAATATTTTGGAAAAGGACTTTATCTCTTATTTTGTAATTTGAACAATAGAAAAAATAAAAATAAATATTTATTTTTAATATAGTTGTCAAGTAAAAATGAATGAATGAAATATTAATTCTATCGTTATACAGTAGAGTCTCGTCAATCACACAAGCTAACAACTTTTCCATCTAACCAATCATCATAAGTTTAAATTGTACCCAAAATAATCATCATAAGTTTAAATGAAATTGTTATTAATGAGAAATAGTACGTAGGAAACTGTCGGAATGTACAACTGCTGTATTTTTGTTTGTAAAATTTATGAAGTTTGAATATTTGATTTGCTTAAAACATTTCCATACGAAGGTTGAATATTTATGCCGTCACGCTACAAAATATAAATGGGATATCGTGCATTAATTATTGCTAAATTTATTACTAGTATTTTGCACTTCACACAAATGTTTTAATATATGAAAAATTACATGTGCTAATCTTATTTTGAGAGGCTACTTTTATCTTTTCAGCGTTATTTCATTAAGAGAAAAATGCACTCAATTTATTTTACATCTTGCTCAAAATTATATATAGTGTATAGAAGTAAATTTGAAATTTCACTTTTAAGTGAGCGAACAAAATTATTCCCTCTATGCTTCTTAATCAATTCAATTTATGCAACAGTGTTGGAAATGAAGGAAAGCAGCCACTATTCTTTTTCTTTCTTCTTTTCTTTCGATTAGGATAAGTGAGTTGGTTCATTTTGATTAGTCTTTCTATTTACGTAAATTTTTGTTTTTATTAGTGATTATGTTGGGCTAAAGAAAACTAACTGATGGAAAGAAGAGGAGCGACTGTTTACTGATGATTTTCAACACACAAATTCCGATTTAACTATTGTAAGAATAAAATAAAAATACAAAAAGGATTCTATGTGTAGATTCGAAAATTCTATCAATGGAGAAAATTCTAGCTTCTATGTACTATTTTTCTTGGGGAGGAACGAATCCCTCCGTTATTCACATTATATTCTTTCCTTCTTAAAAAAAGGAAATATTGGTCATATATATATTTTACTAACTACAATTAATTGCCCCCAAATCTCAATTAATCTATATATATATTTTTTGACAAAAAATACTCTCTTACATACCAGAAAAGAAAATATATACACTGAAAATCGTCTACAAACCAATTGTGAGAAAAATTATTTACTAATAACAAGCGACAAAATTAGAAGTTATACTGAAATAAAAATATAAAAGAACAAACGCACGAAAATTTTAAATGACTCAACATGTATTTTCTTCAATAGAAATAAACCATTTACGTTTGTGGCTCGATCAAGCCATGTTCAATAGTACATCTAGGGGTGTTCATGATTCAATTTGAATCGGTTATTGGTTAAAATCAAAATCAAAACAATCTAGTCAATTTTTTAAATTTCTAAAACTAAACAAAATCAAACAAAATAATCGTCAGTTTGATTATTGTCGGTTTGGTTCAGTTTTTATGATTTTTTTAGTTTGGAAGTTATAATTTTTTTAAAGACATACGTAACTCGATAGACACAAACACCTATTACATGAACAATCCACACAAAAACTATTGTCGGTTCAATTAAGCAACACTACAGTTATTATTACACGAACAAAGTGATTCAATTAAGAGAAAATGTGACTATCTTATGTGAGGTAGGGTAGGTAAAGACTAAAGTAATGAATATTGATGGACTTGGACTTAAAATTGTAAAAGTTGGGCTAAAATTTAAGTGTTGGACTTCAAAAAATGGTAAAGTTAAAGACTTAAGTTAATTAAAATTTAACAAAATATGTATATTTTATTTAAGAATAATATATAAATAATTATAAAATTTATATACTAATTTATCGGTTCGATTTGGTTATTTTTGTGGTTGTTTTTAGTAAAACCAAATAATATCGGGTTTCAAAATTTAAAACCAATTATAACCAAATCAAACCAAATATCAATTTGGTTCGAATTGCCATTCTATTTGATTTTTTTTAACCATAACCATGAACAACCCTAAGTACATAAACAAGCATAAACTTTAGTAGTTATAACAAATTATAATTAACCTATCTCATCTTCGTACCAAATGAGTCTATATATTTAAATAGGGAATTATTTCAAATAAATTTTGGTTCGAAAAATTGAAAAATAAAACTAATTGCCAAAAAAAAAGAAAGGGATGTTTGGTTATGTGGCAATAAAAGATAGGTTGATATAAGTGGCATCACAAAGCGAAGAATAGCTGGCTCGAAGCTGTCTTTTTTATTTACACAAAAAAATCTTGAGCTTTTCTTCATTTTCCATTTCTGCTATCTTTCTCTGCTCATATCCATTAAAATTTCCCCCCTTTACTCCATTCATCACTTGTATGTGATAAAGGTGGGTATTTTAATTTCCATGAATGTGGCTGTTGAGTTAGGTGTTGTGTTGTTTTCATCATTCTATCCTTATAGGGTTTACATTAACAATTTAGGGGTTTTGGGTTCTTGAAATTGCTACTATTTTAAGTTTAACTGACTGTATTCTTCTAACTAACAACTTTTGGGTTGAAGAGTAGGTGGAGGAAAGAGTACAGATAGAGAAAGATTTTGGGCAAATAAAAGAAGCAGTTGAGGGAGTTGCTGAGAAGGGCGATTTGGGTTTTGAAGAATGAGTGCTTCTAGGTTTATAAAGTGTGTTACTGTGGGCGATGGAGCTGTGGGTAAAACTTGTCTTCTCATTTCGTATACCAGCAACACTTTTCCCACTGTGAGTACTTCATTACCTCTTTGTGTGTATCTCTCTTATGAATTTTGTCAAACAGTTGTTGGGCATTTTGTTTTAAGTCTATTCGATTGGGATACATGGGCTCTGCCCAGTTAAGTTTTGCTTGAATTAGACCAAATGGGGCTCTTGCTTGTGAATTTGGTATCCGGTTTAAGAGTGGGGTTGGTTTAGTTTTACTTCCAATTACCACAAAGAATGGACCTTTTGGGTATTTTTAAGGGGAAAAGAACTGATTTTGCTGGGTTGTAGATTAGAGTTCATTGCTCTTTTTGCTGATTAATCATTTCATCTCTCATCTAGCTTGTCTTGTCTTGAGTAGTCTTTTAAGTTTTGAGAGGATTTGAGGTGAAGGACGTGATAATCGTTCTCCACTTTCTCTATTTGTGGATAGACATTTTTGTTCTAGGATGTTGGTGATAACTAAAACAACAATATGTTCTTTTAGTCTTTCTAGTGGGCCTTCCCCGGTATGAGTTTGAATCAGCAATGGCTGTGGCGTAGGCAAGATTTTTCGTAAGTGGTGTCACTTTTATGAATGAAAAAGAATAAAGAAAAATAACGTATCATATTATAAAAGAACAACACTTTAATAAAACACAATTCATGTATATTATTACTAACTCTTCTCAAAGAGTTTTCGTTTTCTTAAAATGTATTCAAAATTAAATAACCTCGTTAAATATGATACTATACACTTTCTTATATAAGGAATCAAACAATCACTAAACAAGTCATTATTCATTTGATTCAGCAAATTGTTGTTAATCAATATCATCGGCGAGCAAGAAAAAAAGGAAAAAAAAACATAGCACAACAACTAATTAGGGAACAAGCAAAATCCTTTTCAATACATACTAATGGGTTTTGTCACCAAAGTTTACTAATGCATTTTGGAGTAACTAGTTCAACGTATTGTTAACTACCAATAGGTCAATGGTTTGAACCTGGACGTGTACCATTCTGTAGATTGAAGTGCAAAAACTTTAAAACTCTTACAAATGAGGCCACGGCGTTTAGAATACGTGCTATTTGTGTTGAAAACTAAGGCATCTGACCAAATGAGCTGCGTGGCTCTGTGGCAAGTGGTGTCATTTACTCTATTTATCCTTCAATTTGTTCTTTTTCTTAATTATATATACTTATTTAGTAAAAATTTCTGATGATGTTGTGTCACGTGACAACTCTTGGCCTAAGGTAATTCCCCCCCTATGCAAAGGAACTCCTGAATTGTTTCTTCTTAATGACTCATTTTTACAATGAGTAGAACTTTGAATGACTGCAAATGGATGATCCCTAGTAGTGTCAGATAATTACTGATGTATTACCGTCTTTCTCTTTTTGGGGCGAGGATTTGGGGAATTGAGAAAACTATGAGTGGTGTTGTCAAGGTAAGCTGAAAGGAAACTACCGCAGGACTATTATTGGTGAACTCAGGCTTTATAGGCGTAATGTCAAGTTGGTTGAAAAACCAATAAAATGTTGTCTTCCATGTTTTTTTGTGCATCATAGATTGCTTGCATAAAAGAACTCTCTCTTTTCCTTAAAGGTAAAAGGATAAATATTCTTATAAAATAAAGGTATCTGGAACAAAATATGGACTGAAAAAAAAAGTCTTTAGAGCTCTCAGGGAAGATGGTATACAAGCTTATCTGACCTATCCGTATACATGCTCTATGTTGAATAGCTCAGGTTATAAGTTAGATATTGTTTTCTTTTCTGATTGAAATCATCACTTTTATAAGTTGTAATTAATTTTATTAGACTATTGGGTGAATTTTTCACGTTTGGTAACTGTCTGCTGTGCTCCAAACAGGATTATGTCCCAACTGTATTTGACAATTTTAGTGCAAATGTGGTCGTCGATGGGAGCACTGTTAATCTGGGGCTCTGGGATACTGCAGGTAAAGGTTTTCCCACATCCGTAGTTTCATTTTCCTTTTTGTACCATTGTTGTGTGGAACATATTGATTCCTCTACTTTATAATTGAACAGGTCAGGAGGATTACAATAGATTAAGACCTTTGAGCTATCGTGGGGCAGATGTATTTATACTGGCATTTTCTCTCATTAGCAAGGCGAGCTATGAAAATGTCTCCAAAAAGGTGAGTTCCTTCTCTTGTATTCTATCTCACTTTTTCTTGGGCTGTACTAGGTCAGGGAAAAGGTGATACCTATAGTTGTAAATCTGTTTTAGTCATGCTATACATTTACTTTAGGTCTTATATTGGTAGAAAATATAGAGAACTTCTAAAAGTTATTATTTTTTGTTTTGTACATTATTGGGAATGAGATGAATTTAAATGGAGATAGATGGTCAATGAGGATTCATGTTGAAGACTTCAACTTATTAGGGACTGAGGAGTAGTTGTCTTAGAACTTGGTCAGGGAAACGAACTAGAATGTGGGAAGATTAATGAGACAGACACTCATTAAGTTGATGTGAATGTGGCAGGATTAATGATTCCTGTCGGTCTCATTAATTTGAACAAGTTCGTGAAACATTGGCTTGCTGGTATTTACTTTAAATACTTGTACTACATGCATGGTAAAATACCAACCAACCAGTATTTCCAGTGTTGTCTATATGGGATTTCTTAGCCAAAAATTAGTAAAAGATGATTATTAGAAAGTTGAAACTTGAAAGGAGTAAAATGTATGGTTGGTGATATTCCACAATTGCTAATACTTATTTCATTTTCTTGCTATTGAATTTCAGTGGATTCCTGAATTGAGGCATTATGCTCCTGGAGTTCCAATTATTCTTGTTGGAACAAAGCTAGGTTAGCATGTCCTATTTAATCTTGTTTGATTGTTTGGTTAATTTCTTTCTTATTATTGCTAGTTTCTTCCAGTAATCTGTCATAGTGTCATCTATCTTCCTATTATCTTAACAGCTGATAAGTATTATTATGTGATTTCATATCAACTACTTTAGCTCAGCTTGTTCTTATGGATAAGACCATTCCAAAAGTTATGATGGGAAGGCATAACCGAAGTGATAAATGCTGCTATTTACCGGCTGAACCATGAAACTAAATCATCTCAATCAATAGAGCGCTGATTGAACATGAACTTGTAGGACACCACAACCTTGAATTTCAGCAACAACAACATACCCAGTCCTGTCCCACACAGTGGGTCTGGGGAGGGTAGTGTGTACGCAAACCTTACCTCTACCTCAAAGGTGATGTAGAGAGACTGTTTCCAATAGACCCCCGGCTCAAGACAAAGACTAGGAAAATGCATAATGGAAGTACAATAGACAATAGATAGTAAGTAACTTGTAGCCCACCACAACCTTGAATTTCAGATGCCTTTTAAACTGGAACCAGCTCTGAAGAACTACTTATGTTGTCCCAGAGAAAAATGTGAGTTAGGTATGGTTAGGCAGAGAGGAAATTCGGTTCATACAACTAGAAGTCTTAGATCTCAGTTATAATCACTCTCAATAACTCTAATTGTTATGTGGTCAAACTGCCAAAAAAAAAGTTTCTTTGAGAAGTGACCTATTGCAGATTGAGATTTGAGATAGATGAAAAAGTAAGTTTTGGTTAAAAGTTTCATGTCTCATTTAAATAAATGCAGCAAACGCAAAATTAATGCAGTTTTACATGGTGTAGCTAGCCTAATTTTCGAAAAGAGTCACCTAGGGAAGTCACTAATCACATTACTTTGTGTCTGAATTAGAATTGGAATGTGTATCTTCAAATTTTAAGGCCAAAAACTGCTCTAAATAGTAGAAAACACATTGCCTGGATTTTGAAATTGGAAGTTATTAATGAACTTAAACAGATTAGTTTACTGTAATCTATCATTGAAATTCAAATGTACTACTGTTGAACTTAAAAGTTCACAAAATATTCTAAACCTGAACGTGAAGGATATATCTTCTTGACGTTACATCCAAGGACAATTTATCTTACATCCAAATACATAAAGAACTTTGTGTGGTTTCTATTTTTCTAATTTGCTGCTAAAATGTATGTTTCTTTTCTGGCAAGTTTTAATTTAAATTCTATTTCCTCAAAGTTCAGTTTACACAAGTCAAATTCCTTTTCTCCATTGGCTCCTTTAACTTTCTTCTTATCTATTTCCATGTTCTTTAATGTAATACTGTTGATGTGTTTCCACTAGATCTCCGAGAGGATAAACAATTCTTTGTGGACCATCCAGGTGCTGTTCCACTTAGCACAGTTCAGGTATACTACTTTCAATGTGTTTTAAATAACAACTGTACATTCGGTGTTTTCAATTTCTGGATTAAAATTTTTATGTGGCCCCTTAGCCCTCTTAGCTGAACCCTGCTTATTTTAAAGGGTGAGGAGCTGAGAAAGTCGATTGGTGCTGCTGCTTACATTGAATGTAGTGCAAAAACACAACAGGTGCTTTTCTGATTCAAAGATGACTATATGCTTAAGATTTCAAGTTATCTTGTAACATATTTCAATTGTCAAAATTGCAGAACATTAAGGCTGTTTTTGATGCCGCCATTAAGGTGGTCCTACAACCACCCAAGCAAAAGAAGAAGAAGAAGAGAAAGGGTCAGAAAGCCTGTTCTATCTTGTGATTGCTAAAAACATTAGCTGAACGAAGGAGACGTAGATTTTTTATCAAGGTCTTCCAAGTTCAAAAAATTGTGACACAAGGTTCAATATTATTAGTCTTGACTGACTATAACTGGAAAGCATCAAACCTGCAGTTGTCCGTATGATTATAGGCCGAGATGTATATTTGTGATCCGAAGTATGGTTTAGGGGTACGAATGTGCAAAAATCATCTCAGTTCGTTTTAAATCTGTATAATCTATTATGTAACACTAGTATGATGATTTCTTGTCTTTGCGTCTGCTATATGTTGTTTATGTAATGTACCTCAACATACTGATTTAGATTGTCCAACAAGTTGATTTGCTATTGTCATTGTTTTGAAACATAAAGATGGTGGTGGTGCATTTTATGTTTTTGTGATGGAAAATATTAGGTCACTAGATGGGAATCGGCTTGTATTATTAGTAGGGGTGTACATAGGTCGGTATGGTTTGGTTTTTCATTAAAAAAACCTAAATCAATTATGTCGGTTTATTAAATCTAAAAATCAAATCAAACCACCTAAAGTCGATTTTTTCGGTTTCGGGTTTAGTCGGTTCTTTCGGTTTTGTACAACTATACGGTTTTTGAAAAAGAGATCAAATATATTTTCACTTACTTGTGTGATAAGCTAAACTTAAAAAATGTTGAATGAATAGAAATTTTTGAAAAGACGGTAAAATTCACATGAGTACAAAATATTTTTTTGAAATATCAACGCTCATTATGTTAAATTAATAAGATTAAAGGCTACATGGAAACTGAATACAAAACAAATATTTACAAAGTAAATTGTTAACTTTGAATTTGAAAAACTATAACAATATAATTGTAACTTCGAATCTTAATACAAAATAAAATATTTACAAATTTTACAAGCCCAAATTTGAAATAAAATATGTAAAACATCGAAAACTATAAACTAACTAACAAAGTAGATTATAAATAATATTTTTTATCTATAAATACAATAAAATTATATTATATATATGTCGGTTTGGTTTGACTTTTTTTCTTTTAATACCAAACCAAACCAAGAGTGGTAGGTTTTTTTTTCAACCACCAAACCAACCAAATCAAACCACAAATCGGTTTTTTTTTTCTGATTTGATTTGATTCGTCGGTTCGGTTTGACTTGAACACCCCTAATTATTAAGAAGCTGGAAATGCATGTCATATTTGTAGGATTCGTCAGATTTCATCGAGTCAATTTATAGTGATCATTTATCAAAGAACGATTTTGATTTTCAAACGACTGAACAACTAGAAGTAATTTGATTACTATACTTAGTTGATATTCTCGGAAAATATCAAATGAATTTTGAGTTCAATACTTTATGTTTATCATAAAGATGTCCATGTACGAATATGACTTATGAGATATTATGATACGGAAAATAGTAATTTATGACCTGTGAAAAATCATCTGTTATGAGAGGGTGGGCGTAAAGTCTTTTTGAAATAATTTTTTTACCTCCATGAGATAGGGATAATATTTGTGTTTGGTGTTGCTTACACAAGATAGATGTGTCAAATCCGTGCAAGACTTAAGTTAATTAAAGCTGCAAGTTAGACAATTGTTAATATGTATAATCCAAATTATAGAGATTAGGTAAGATCTGTAAGTATAATTAGGTAAATAAATAGACAGATACGCTCCCCAGTCCTCACATCATAAAAATTGGGTCAAAATTCGAAAAAAAATGTGCCAATAATACATATGCATGTCCCCTTTAAAAAAAATCTCATGTGAAAGTGATTGATGCTTTTTAAAGCTTGTGGGCATGTATCCTAATGGGCCACTCGTTGTGGGCCTTTACCCAAAAAAAAATCATTCATCTTAGAAGCCCTATAGATCTTCAAATTCAAATTTTCTACAATAACAGGTCTGTACATATTTTTTTGTGAAAATTTCATATATGACATATATTATATTAATATTTTCAAGTTATAGCAGTAGATTTAAACTTTCAAGTTGTAACATTAAAAATTTCAGGTTCTAATAATTTATTAAAAAAAAAGTTGTTTTTAATAATTGAAAATATTTGTTTTTTTATAAAAAAAAGATTAAAAAAAAAAAAACATTTTTGAAGGCAAAAAGGTAAAAAACAGAAATAGGAGTGTTAATTTAATTTGAATTGAGTGTAGATAATTACTAATTAGCACGAATTAAGGAATTCAAACTTATTAAGAATATTTAGTTTCCTTAATTCACTCAAATTAGTTAAACTTAATTAAAAATTATGATTTTATCCTTTTTTTTGTTCAACGTTTCTCTCTCTTCAATTTTCTGCCAAAAATCTTCTCACTGTTGAGGAATTGAAGTTTTTTTTTTCTTTGAAAATTCTTGATTTTGTTGTGATGGACAACTACGTATCAATATTAATTAAATATGGTGGAAGATTGGAAGATGGGATCCTTCAGGTTAGTATTTATTATTGTTTAGTGATTGGTCAAAATTCGTTTTTGTTAATTTTTGTTCATAATACGTTTTTGTTAATTTTGTTCATAATACGTTTTGGTAAGTTTCTTTTTTTTTGTTGTTTGATTAATTTGTATACTGTCAAAACCATGATTTCGTGAGAAATAGGCGCAATATATGAAATATTTGAGTATAAATGTATAAAATATAAATAGTTTTATCGTTGTAGATTAAGTAGGTATAGTAAAATTGTAATATTGATTACTGTTTTCTTTTTTCGAAAATATAAAATGTTGAATGAATTTGGTAGTATAAATGTAATGAAATTGGTATGAAAGTGTGTTCACTAATGTGTAAAAAAGTTATTTAGATTTTTGAAGAAATGTATGAAAAGTGTTTTAATTTGGTATGAAATTTGAAATTTTATTGATTATATATGTTTTGTCATTTGTGTATAAATTTGTGTGAGAGTAATGAATTATTTGGTATGAGAAATGTATAAAATTGGTATGAATGATGATTGTTGTATGAAATGTGTATTAAGTGAGT
>JAJOOR010015149.1:0-22243 GCA_036250505.1 Solanum acaule
CCAACTGCCCAACTTTCAAAGGGCATAACTCGCTCATACGAACTCGGAATTGAGCAAACTCGGTGGCGTTGGAAAGATCGTTCCAAGGGCTTTCCAAACATAACTGGAACTACTCCTAGCTCATCCTGAGCTAGGAGTTATGACTGCTCAAATTTGGCCAAAAACTCACTGATTTCCACAGCCAAATTTCTAGATTTTGAACTTAGCCAAATTTCCAGATTCTGGACTTTTTCCAAAAGTGACTACTTCCAATTTCAAGTTTCTTCATATTCATTTTAAATTGTCGGATGTTACAGCTAGGCTACCTCATGCCCCCATGCCCAAGTATCATTCACGAAGGGCTCCACGAACCGTAGTCAAGACCATGAGTCGTGGTCCCTTTCGTGAAGTTGAGACAGTGGCTAAGGTCTTGGGTGGCCACTTTTCCAAGGCCAAGGGAACTTCACGACCACCTCCACGAGTCGTGGAGTGGACCACGATCTGTGGTCCCTCTCGTGAAGGTGGGGCAGTGTGCTCCTAGTGGGCCTTGGCTTGGCCCATTCGCTTTGGCACTTGTCCCTTGGTCTTGACTCAAATAACTTTATTTCAACCTTAAATGACTTATTAAAATTCCGGGAGTCATTTTACGACTTTTAACCTTACGTTTAGGCTCTAGTTTAACCTATCATTTTCTAGGGTGTTACATTATCTCCCCCTTGGAAACATTCGTCCTTGAATGACGATTTAGACACCTTATAGAAATAAAGACTCACGACTAGCAGCCCATCATGCATGTAACATAACAAAATGCACAATTCGTAGGAGAAAACATCAACTCCATTTCAAGACATAATCAATGCAATCACAAAGAAGTAGGAACTACATCGACAACCCATTATGCACAAAACTCATCATTTCACATAATCATAGAAGGAACTACCTTCTCCAACTCAAAGCAAGCACAACACAACAATATGGAGCCAATATGCCTTTTCGTCAAAAGCATAACTAAGCATGTTCATCATATCATCTCATGAAGTCAAATATGCAATCATCATACTAAAATGCAAATCAACATGAGGAACATATAAATCATGAAAACTCAATTTATGCTAAATATGAATTCTCACAAGAACATTCATAGCATAAGGAAATCATAAAGAACAGTTATAGCACATATGACTTCTAAAAACACCAACTCAAGAAAACTACTTACCTCAAGTTTGGATAAGAGTGGAAGGAAAAATATAAGGATAACGAGACTTTATATCGGCCTCGGCCTCCCATATACCACCCTCAACTAAGTGATTCCTCCATAAAACCTTAACGAAAGCTACTTCTTTATTTCTTAACCTTTTGACTTGCCAGTCTAAGATCTCTACCAGAATCTCTTCATATGAAAGACTCTCATCAACTCCCAAACCTTCTAAAGGCATGATGGATACCGGATCACCAATGCACTTCTTAAGCATAGACACATGAAATATTGGGTGAACCGGAGCCAACTCATTCTACAAGTCTAACTCATAGGCAACTTTCCCAATACGCTTCAAAACTTGATAAGGGCCTACATACCGGGGACTAGGTTTCCCCTTCTTGCCAAACCTCATCACACCTTTCATAGGTAAGATTTTCAAATAGTCCCAATCACCAACCTCAAATTCTAGATCCCTTTTTCTATTGTCGGCATAAGACTTTTGCCAACTTTGGGCCGTCTTCAACCTCTCTCTAATGAGTCGAACTTTTTCAATGGCCTCATAAACTAATTCGGGACCAATTAGAGCAATTTCACCTACTTCAAACCAACCAACCGAAGATCAACACCTCCTACCAGATAGGGCTTCAAACGGAGCCATGGCAATGCTTGAGTAGTAATTATTGTTATAGGCAAAGTCAATCAATGGGAGATGGTCATCCCATCTACCCTTGAAATCTATCACACATGCCCTCAATATGTCCTCTAAGATTTGAATGGTGTTTTCCGCTTGACCATCCGTTTGAGGGTGGAAAGTGGTACTAAGCTTAACATTAGTACCAAGCCCTTTTTGGAATGCCTTCCAAAAGTGTAAAGTAAATTGAGTACCCCGATCCGAAATGATAGATAAGGAAACCCCATGCAACTTCACTATCTCATTGATGTACAACTTGGCATAGTCCTCCGCTGAAAATGAAGTCTTGACGGTAATAAAGTGGGCGAACTTTGTCATTCTATCAACAATTACCTAACAAGAATCATGTTGCCTTCGAGTACGAGGCAAACCCAAAATAAAATACATATTCACATCCTCCCACTTCCAAGTGGGGATATCTATATTTTGGGACAACCCTCTGGGCCTTTGATGCTCGGCCTTAACTTATTGGCAATTCGGACACTTGGCTACAAAATCCACTATATCCTTCTTCATACCATTCCATCAATAGACTTCCCGTAGGTCATGGTACATCTTGGTGGCTCCTGGATAAATAGAATGCCACGAACCATGAGCCTCTTCTAAAATTTTCTCTCTTAATCCATCAACATCTGGAACACATAATCTACCTTGGTACCTAAGCACCCCATCTCCCCTTTGGGAGAAAGCCTCAACAGACTTGTGGAGTACCGATTTTTTCAACTCCATCAAGATAGGATAAAGATGTTATTTCACCCTTAGTGGAATCCACTAGTTGGACACCTAACCAAGCCATCCTATGCACATCATGAACCAATTCCTTCTTCTCATCTACTACATGAGCCACACTATCCATGGACATTTGACTTAGGGCATCCGCAACTACATTGGCTTTGACGGGGTGGTAAAGGACACTGATGTCATAATCCATTAAACGCTCTAACCACCTTCTTTGTCGGAGATTCAAGTCCTTTTGGGTAAACACATAATGAAGACTCTTATGATCGGTGAAAACATCTATATGGACCCCATATAAGTAGTGCCTCGATATTTTCAAGGCAAATACCAACGCCGCTAATTTGATATTATGAGTTGGATAATTCTTTTCATGTATCTTGAGTTGCCTTGAAGTATAGGCAATTAATTTACCATGTTGCATAAGGACACATCCCAAACCCACTCGAGAAGCATCACAATATACCACAAACTCATCGGTATTGTAACACCCCTCCTTTTTGAAACGTATGAAATTACTCGTATCTTCACGGAAAGACTAGGAGATTGGGTAATAAATTAAGAATGATGTGGTATGTCATATTTTAAGTGTTCAAGGGTTGTATCAATGAAAGTTGGCGAAAGTTACTGCAAGTTCTTTTTAAAAGATTTCTCTGAAATTTGGGTCAAATATCTCGAAGGTTTTCTCCCAATATATAAAGAGTTATGGGGTCTACGACCTATGAAATCGAAGGTCTACGAGTCTAGTTTCCAACACATCAAACATTTTGCTCATACAACTTCAGAATAAAGAGGTATTCGCATTTTTGTGGGACTGCGCAAGCAGGCACTTGAGGTGGGTGCCTTAGGTCGGTGGAACTTTCTATACATCTTCTTCTTTGACCTTTTCTTCACTTTTTAGCTAAGAACTTGAAAAATTAGAGAAATCCATTCTAGGATAAACTGAAGTATAGATTTTCTAGACTTAAGTCCTTGACGAAAGTTGTTCTACGCATTGGGCTCATCATCGTGGTATAATTTGTTTTATCGATTTCGTAGCATATCACCCTTTAGTGTTGGGACAGCAAGGGTTTGGACATATTTGAAGGTTTGGAGGAGTATTACGAACTTAAGATCGAGGTAAGACTTTTCTTTCATCGACTCTAGCTTTTGTAAGTAGCAAATAGCAATTTGCGACAGAAATACATATCTTTTATTGGATTGTCATGGTATCTTCTATTTTTGTGTGTTGATTATGGTCCTTCCTTGTTGTAGTATCGAGGGGGTTATGATTAAAAGTCGTTAGGTCACGTGAATTCAGCAAAAAAAGGTATGTTAAGGCTAATCCCTACTTACGACATGTTTCCTTAAAGCTTAGGAGCAATGTAATTGGATTGTTATCCTTGATATACTTGTAGTCGTTATTGTTGATTGTTGGCTGCTCGAGTTGATATAATCCTCTCATGTCGGGATTCTTATTCAGTTAGTAGCGTCCCTATGTTGGACACGACTTAGAGGCTATTTGTACAGGTTACTTATAACTAGATGGCTCACTTTTAGCAATTGGATTGTTATTGTTTCCCTTGGGGCTATTGTGGTTAGCTGCAGGAATGTGATCTATGCCTAGAAGGGCTATGTTCTGCCTACGGGACTATATGGATTCCTAAAAGGGCTATGAGTTGCCTACGGGGCTATATTGATGCCTAGAAGGGCTATGAGTTGCCTATAGGGTTATATTGACGCCTAAGAAGGCTATGTGCTTTCTACATGACTATGTTGTTGTCTAAGAGGGTTATGAGTTGTCTATAAGCTATATTGATGCCTAAGAGAGCTATGTGCTGCCTACGGGGTTATATTAATGCCTAAGAGGGCTATGTGACTGCCTACAGGGCTAGGGGACTACCGATAGGGGTATATAGACTGATCGACACCTAACGAGCTTATAGGGGACTGAGTAGGGGGTCTTGTCTGCTGTTTGTACCTACCGTGCTTATGAGGGCTTGGTTAGGTTGTTGTTTTATTATTTTTGATAAGTTTAGATTTAGGAGCAGGTTAGTACAATTATCTTATCCTTGATTTATTTATCGGATTATTCTAGTATATTAAGGTACATGCTCGTAGTCTATTGTCTTCCATACTCTGTACATTATTTTGTACTGACGCCCCATTGTCTGGGGGCGCTGCATTCATGCATGCAGTTCCCGACAGACGACCGAGTAGACTTCCTTAGCAACAAGATTCATGTTCTTATTAGAGTTCATATTCGTATCATAAAGGGAAAATAACATTAACCGACATAGACCATGTGAGCTACATGGAATCCGGTGTCTTACTCCACACCGAAAAAAGATGTCCTACTTGCCTAGGGTAGAACTTACATAATAGCTTTAGGTGGATCTACTAGCTAAATACCTATGTGGGCACATAGTTATGGGATAAGAAGATTACTACTAGAAACCCGGACTTTGTAATGTAAAAGGTTTCCATCTTATGAGATAACTTACATTGGGAATCCGGACTTTCTAATGTAAAAGCTTCCATCTCATTTTCATATCCACTCAGTGCTAAGCCTAATTCCCTTTAGTTATATTAAGTGTTTACTTAAATTCATGTTTGTTGACACCCAATTTTGACCCTCCCCGATATAAATTAATTTTTGAACTTCTGAAATTCCAAACGATTTGAAATAATTGACTTTATAAAAATCAAAATATTTTTCAAGTTATTTTGACTAGTTTTGTCACTTTTTATAACTTTTAGATAATAACTATATTTTTATATAATTATGTACGCTTTATGAATATTCGAAAATAGTCTCAAAAAGATTTTGCATTTTAGTCAAATATTTTATAATTAAGTTTAGTGTAAATTATAGTTATAATTTTGAGTTAATCAAATCGATTAGTTTATAATTAAGTTAATTATTTTATTTCGTTAAGAGTAAGAAGCTCGTTAATTAATTTATATTAATTCGTCTTATTTAGTTTTAGCCTAATCACCAATTAAGCTCAATTTGGTTAAATTCTTAAATCCAATCGGCCATAATTGCAATCTATTTGGCAAATCTTCAATTCAAAACCTAGCCTTTTATTTAAAAACATAGCCAACCCTTCTACCCACCATAACCCATTTGTGATAGACTAAACTTGGGCCTATTTCTTCAACCCAATTTCAACACCAAATTCCAGCCCCACTTTTGTTTCCATTTGATCCAGCCCACTATTTTCAATAACAACATCAATACCATTCCAACAAATACATAAGGCAGTACCAAAACAACCCCCGCCCGTTTCTTCTTCCTCGCGTGAACGAGACCCAGAATAACGCATCAAATCCATATGCACAAAGTAGTCCAGCGAGTGCCAACCCAAAAGCAAACCCGACTCGCATCTCTCTATCTCTCCCTTATCATTTACTGTACCAAGAACGTCCAAGAAACAGTCCAGGTATCTCAATCCTCTCCCTCGTTTGTACTTCTCTCAGAAATCAAGCAGTTCTCCTCATTTTTCCGTTTGAATTTGTAGAGAATGGGAGTATATCCATTTGGAATCAAGCATATTCCTGATCCTTTGAAAGGAATTCGAATTCGAATTTTGAAATTTCCAGTTTGTTCCCGTTTCCCCTTTTAAACCAGCCCCAATCTTCTTCTATTTAAAGAGGCATCCTCTTCATTATTGAAGGTGGGGGATAGCTTACAAAAGCTGGATAAGAGCCGACATTAGAGAGCAAAACAGAGCAAAATTATTAGTCATATACAATTATATATGAATACTTAGGAAATAGGTTTCGAAATAGGCTGAAAAAATCTAGATTTTACTTACTCCATTTTTTGGTTAGCTTCTGTTTCCTTCATCGGATTTCTCAGGGTTTTGTTTCGGTGGCGAAAGCTCGTGGTCTCTGCTCGTTCTTGCCTCAGTTTGCTGCCCTCAAAAAGGTAAAGAAAAAAAAATCCAATCTCGATTTACTTTAGTTTAACTTGCCGATCATTTTTGCAAAATGAATTTAGTTGTAACTATTCTTTTTAGCGATTTCCATTCGGTCATTTTGTTAGTCCAATAACTTGTATTATGTCTACTGTTTTAGATAATTGTGAATACTTCTGTTGTACTCATTCCTATTATTAATTCCAAGTACCTCAATTTGTACTCGTCTCTTATGTTATTATGGTCTCGTCTTAGTACTCACATACTTTAAGATTTCATTGGTTGTTTAGAAAAATGTTCATGTCTCTTGGAATGTGCCTAGTTATGAGCTAAATATCAATATTACTCTCTTTAAGCGTTATAATCATGTTCATTATGTGACGATAGAAATCGGTTTAATTTGATGACTTGCTTTTCCGTGATTCATGTCTCGAAGGCTCCTCATACTTGTACTTCTCTATCCGTCTGTTGTCTCTTTTTCTCTCCAGACCTTGGATTTTGTTTATTTCTACTTTCTTTACTCTTTCAAAGTTGTTGTCCTTTTTCATCTTATGATTGTTTTGGTGATTCTGTATTAGTTAATGTTTCAATAAAAAGAAAAAGAGATATAAATTGCCGATTGCTTTCTAATTGTTTTGACTCTTTGCTACGAGTAGTTGCGATTTAAGTAAAGTTAGCTATCTCATTGGCATGATTTCTAGATCTCTTGTGTCATGTATTTGGTTCATTCACTGTGATTTGAATAGGCATTAGTGAGATACAATGTGAGGTTTGACTTTGATTTCCTTGAGGCAGTAGTTTTCTTGTCAAAGTTAATCAGTTTTTCCTCTAATTACTTGTATAGTATTTTAGCTAGGTCTTTGCCAATCAACTACCCTTTTGTATGTGTTCTTCTATTGAGCTTATCTTTGTTCAATTTGGTCGTATGTATTGAGTTTTGCCTTTATTTTTTATCTGCTATTTGTGTGGCCATTTTCCAATTTGAGTTTGAGTCAAAAGTCTAGTAAATTGTTAATTGTTTTCTCTCATTTGTGTGTAGTTATCTTGGATTTTCTTACTCTAAGTTATGTTTTCTTTGTTATTATTTAAGATTGGTTTTCCCTTGCTAACTTAATTTTGTCTTTCTTTTGCTTGCTATGAAATCTGTCCGAGTCCTTGTGGACTCTCTCTTTGCATTTCCAAGATGAGCCGTGAAAGCTCAAATCTCTTATCGAGTCAACCTTGTCGATTGGAAGTCGATGAACAGGTGTACAGGGTCGAAAAATCATAAATATGGGCTGACAAAATTAAAATTACAGATTCTGAAAGGCTGAAAACAACTTAACACAGCCTTTATACACTGATATACGGGTCAAAACGTGAAAATACAGGTGGAAAGTCAGAATTGCAGGCTGAAAAATGCGAAAATATAGGCGTAATGAATATACGAAAACCCCATGCAACTTCACTATCTCATTGATGTACAACTTGGCATAGTCCTCCGCCGAAAATGAAGTCTTGATAGGAATAAAGTGGGCGAACTTTGTCATTCTATCAACAATTACCCAAATAGAATCATGTTGCCGTCGAGTACGAGGCAAACCCACAATAAAATACATATTCACATCCTCCCACTTCCAAGTGGGGATATCTATATTTTGGGACAACCCTCCGAGCCTTTAATGCTCGGCCTTAACTTATTGGCAATTTGGACACTTGGCTACAAAATCCGCTATATCCTTTTTCATACCATTCCATCAATAGACTTCCCGTAGGTCATGGTAAATCTTGGTGGCTCCCGAATTAATAGAATACCACGAACCATGAGCCTCTTCTAAAATTTGTTCTCTTAATCCATCAACATCCGGAACACATAATCTACCTTGGTACCTAAGCACCCCATCTCCCCCTTGGGAGAAAGCCTCAACGGACTTGTAGAGTACCGATTTTTTCAACTCCATCAAGATAGGATAAAGATGTTGCTTAGACTTTACATATATAACAAAAGATGATTCGGAACTATGATGGACCATGACACCACCCTTGGTGGAATCCACTAGTTGGACACCTAATCGGGCCAACCTATGCACATCATGAACCAATTCCTTATTCTCATCTACTACATGAGCCACACTACCCATGGACATTTGACTTAGGCATCCGCAACTACATTGGCTTTGACGGGGTGGTAAAGGACACTCATATCATAATCCTTTAAAAGCTCTAACCACCTTCTTTGTCGGAGATTCAAGTCCTTTTGGGTAAACACATATTGAAGACTCTTATGAATGATGAAAACATCTATATGGACCCCACATAGGTAGTGCCTCCATATTTTCAAGGCAAATACCACCGTCGCTAATTTGATATCATGAGTTGGATAATTCTTTTCATGTATCTTGAGTTGCCTTGAAGCATAGGCAATTAATCTACCATGTTGCATAAGGACACATCCCAAACCCAATTAAGAAGCATCACAATATACCACAAACCCATCAGTACTGTAACACCCTGCCTTTTTGAAACATATGAAATTACTCATATCTTCACGGAAAGACTAGAAGAGTGGGTAATAAATTAAGAATGATGTGGTATGTCATATTTTAAGTGTTCAAGGGTTGTATCTCAAGTTTTGAAGTTAGGTAAGTGGCAAAATGAAAGTTGGTGAAAGTTACTGTAAGTTCATTTTAAAAGATTTCTCTGAAATTTAGGTCAAATATCTCGAAGGTTTTCTCCCAATATATAAAGAGCTATGGGGTCTACGACCTATGAAATCGAAGGTCTACAAGTCTAGTTTCCAACACATCAAACATTTTTCTCATACGACTTCAGAATAGAGAGGTATTCACATTTTTGTGGGACTGCGCAAACAGGCACATGAGGTGGGGCCTTAGGTCGGTGGAACTTTCTATACATCTTCTTCCTTGACCTTTTCTTCACTTTTTAGCTAGGATCTTGAAAAATTAGAGAAATCCATTCGAGGATAAACTAAAGTATAGATTTTCTAGACTTAAGTCCTTGACGAAAGTTGTTCTACGCATTGGGCTCATCATCGTGGTATAATTTGTTTTATCGATTTCGTAGCATATCACCCTTTAGTGTTGGGATAGCAAGGGTTTGGACATATTTGAAGGTTTTGAGGCGTATTACGAACTTAAGATCGAGGTAAGACTCTTCTTTCATCGACTCTAGCTTTTGTAAGTAGCAAATAGCAATTTGCGACGGAAATACATATTTTTTATCAGATTGTCATGGTATCTTCTATTTTTGTGTGTTGATTATGGTCCTACCTTGTTGTAGTATCGAGGGGGTTATGAGTAAAAGTCGTTAGGTCACGTGAATTCAGCAAAAAAAGGTATATTAAGGCTAATCCCTACTTACGACATGTTTCCTTAAAGCTTAGGAGCAATGTAATTGGGTTGTTATCCTTGATATACTTGTAGTCGTTATTGTTGATTGTTGGCTGCTCGAGTTGATATATTCCTCTCATGTCGGGATTCTTATTCAGTTAGTAGCGTCCCTATGTTGGACACGACTTAGAGGCTATTTGTACAGGTTACTTATAACTAGATGGCTCACTTTTAGCAATTTGGATTGTTATTGTTTCCCTTGGGGCTATTGTGGTTAGCTGCAGGAATGTGATCTATGCCTAGAAGGGCTATGTTCTGCCTACGGGACTATATGGATGACTAAAAGGGCTATGAGTTTCCTACGGGGCTATATTGATGCCTAGAAGGGCTATGAGTTGCCTACAGGGCTATATTGACGCCTAAGAAGGCTATGTGCTTCCTACATGACTATGTTGTTGCCTAAGAGGGCTATGAGTTGTCTATAAGCTATATTGATGCCTAAGAGAGCTATGTGATGCCTACGGGGTTATATTAATGCCTAAGAGGGCTATGTGACTGCCTACGGAGTTATATTAATGCCTAAGAGGGCTATGTGACTGCCTACGGGGTTAGGCGACTACCGATAGGGGTATATAGACTGATTGGCACCTTCCGGGCTTATAGGGGTCGGAGTAGGGGGTCTTGTCTGTTGTTTGTACCTACCGAGCTTATGGGGGCTTGGTTAGGTTGTTGTTTTATTATTTTTGATAAGTTTAGATTTAGGAGCAGGTCATTACAATTATCTTATCCTTGATTTATTTATCGAATTATTCCAGTATATTAGGATACATGCTCATAGTCTATTGCCTTTCATACTATGTACATTATTTTGTACTGAAACCCCATTGCCTGGGGGCGCTGCATTCATGCATGCAGGTCCCGACAGATGACCGAGTAGACCTCCTCAACAGTAAGATTCATGTTCTTATCATAGTTCATATCTGTATCATATAGGGAAAATAACATTAACCGACATAGACCATGTGAGCTACATGGAATCTGGTGTCTTACTCCACACCGAAAAAAGATGTCCTACTTGCCTAGGGTAGAACTTACATAACAGCTTTTAGGTGGATCCACTAGCTAAAGACCTATGTGGGCACATAGTTATGGGATAAGAAGATTGCTACTAGAATCCCGGACTTTGTAATGTAAAAGGTTTCCATCTTATGAGATAACTTACATTGGGAAGCCAGACTTTCTAACGTAAAAGCTTCCATCTCATTTTCATATCCACTCAGTGCTAAGCCTAATTCCCTTTAGGTATATTAAGTTTTTACTTAAATTCATGTTCATGAGAGAATGCACTAGGCACTCAAACCAACTTACATCATAATAGCTCATAGATTCATTAGATGAGGATGTCCTTTCAACCTTAGAATCATCAACATGTGAGTAAACCTTTCACATCACATTCATAGTGTGTTCATAAGAATGGTCTTTCAATCAACACAACAAGCTTATCATAAACATACATACATACTTCAAGCATAATCAAGTGTAAGGGTATAGGGAAGAAGGATCTTGCGTCAATACCACAATTACATAATAGTCAGAGGATCATCACTATCTAAGTGAATCACAAGTTCATATACAATCTTCATCAACATGTATAAACCCTAACAAGTTACCCTTCAAGGCTATGAATCAAGATCAACCCTAACTTATAGAATTACCATATTAGATAGAGGGATATCATAATTCAACAACTTAATCAATGTAAACATAATCAATTGTCAAGCTCCCATCATCAATCAAGTCATACCATAGTTTACAATTTAGGAAGAAGGGGAAATCATGGGTCCAAGAGAGATTTTCATCATAATTCAACAATAATCCAACATTTCAATCATAAATCATCATAATCAACCATAATAATCCATAATTAAACAATGGAAAATGTTTTGGAAGAAGACCCATGATAATAGATTGAAAACCCTATGTTTGGGGGATGTGAAATCTTGAAAACATAGTTTGAAGGGGGTCTTTGGGTGATAGCTACCCAATGATGAAAATCATCCATACATTGACTAAGAAACTCCAAGAAATTTGGGGAAGAACCTTGAAAATCCACAAACCCTAGCTTCAATGGCTCATTTCTTCTTCTTTGTGTCTAGAGATAAAAATATTGAGAGAGGAGGAAGTTTTTTTTATTTCAATTGGGTGTTTGTGAATAATGACTTAGTCTTGTGAAATTTGACTTAAAAACAACTTATATACTTCCCCTAAAAATACCCAAAACAACCCCACTTTAATTGGACTAAAAGGGAAATGACCCAACTAACCCTCATTTAACTCACTTCATCAAGGGCCACCTTCACGAGTCATGGAGTGGACCACGACTCGTGGTCCTGCCCGTGAAGGTGATACAATGGCCATGTTTTTGGAGCACAAGGCTCATCTGTCCAAGGCATCCTCATGAGCCCCTTCACGAGCCATGAAGTGGACCACGACCCGTGGTCCTGCTCGTGAGGGGTGAGGCAGTATCTAGCCTACCTCATGCCCCCAAGACCCCATGCCCAAGTCTCCTTCACGAAGGGCTCCACGAGTCGTGGTCAAGACCACTGTCACTCCCCGAGCCTACACCCTAGGCGGGACAGGCACTCGGAGATCATTGTTGGCCCCAAGCGAACCCTTGGCCTGGCTTTCTTAACTTAGCGGAAACTAAACTCAACAGCACATCTCAATGCAATGAAAGGTTATATAAACAACCAACTGATGAAATCTGGCCCAAAAGGGCAACTCGAGTCTCAAAATAGAATATTTACATATATACATAGATGAGAGACTCAAAACTAACTGACTGACTGTCTATGAAGCCTCTAAAATACTGAGATGGATGTTGGGACAGACCCCTCAACATCCTAATAAAACAAAACTAGAAACACAAAATAACCGAGCCCTTCGGAATGCAAGGAGGCTCACCACTGACTCTGGAGTGCTCAGCTGGATCAACGACGTGCTGGATGTTAATCCGAGGTACCTGTGTCTGCATCATAATAAGATGCAGGCCAACTGGCATTAGTACATGGAATGTATGAGTATGCGAGCTGGAAAACTAAGCAACAAAGGCTAGAAGGAAAACTGGAAGAAACTGAATAGCTTACCTGGCTCAACTCAACTCAACCTGACTGACTCCTTTCAATATAAGGCAATTTAAAACAAGTGCAATATAAAGAAAAGTTGTTTAAAACATGTTATAACCTCTGTGTGTATACAAAGATACAATAAGCCTGAGATGTATATAGAAATACAAATGAACTGATGTATATAAAAATACAATAATCTCTGTGTATGAAAATACAATAACTGTTGTGGGAGTTTCTCTAACCGACAACCATCACTTAGAGCTACAGTGATGATACAGCGATCGACCTCACACTGCCAGAGCATCCTATTCCCGGCGTAAGGTATAGGACCTGAACTGCCTAATGAATCCACTAGTCTGATTTGAAAAGGATTCATCTAAAAAGTATGATCCTTTTCTACCCATGGTGGCTAACATGGTTCTATGGGGGCTGTGGGTTCTTTGAACACTCCCCCCCAACTCGGTGCTCGATACTACTCCCAAAAAAATGTACTGGCTCTTATGTTTTTAAAACATATGTCTTTCTGCTGATTGAGATAATTACTCAAAAACTAGCCCGAAGGCTCCTTTGGAAAATCTCAGTTTCCTCTCTTTCTTTATGAAAGCTAGCCCTACGGCTCTTTTGGAAATCTCAGTTTCCGATCTTGTTTAAATGTAAAAACATTTCTTTAAAACTTCTTTGGGAATACATAGTTCCCCAGTAACTTTAAGAAATGGACTCAACTTTAAACTCTTGACTTAACTTGAAACTCTTGACTCTTTACTCTTTACTCTTTACTTGACTTGCAACTTGAGCCTTAGAATGAAGTGAAAACGTTCAATAAAGACTCTTGAACAACTTTGAAAACTTGCTTGAACTAACTTCTTAACTTTGCTTGACTTGACTCTAACTTCTCTTTAACTTGATACTAACTTGCCTTGAATTGAATTATGGATTCAAGGTATATAATCACATGTTATGGATGAGTTCTTGACATTTAAACGCAACTTGAAGTGTTGGAAACAACTTGGAAACATAGGTACAATACCATGGAACATACATGGAAGAGTGGGGAAGGAATGGGAAGATTTGGCGCTCTGAGAGGCGCGGAGCGCCAGACCCAAAACTTCAGAGGAGGCCTGCTGGAGCACTGAGAGGCGCGCCGCCCCAAGGGGGAAAGTTCAGAGTCCCTCTTGGGGCGCGCTGGCAGGCGCGACGCCCCAACCCTTTTCCCCGAAAACTCGACTTTTCTCCTTCTTTTCTTCAACTCTAAACCTCCTAAACACTAAGGGTTCCAGCCCCAAATGCTTAGAATCATCAATCCCTCAACATACAATAGAATACAACTCAAAAACCAACCGGAAACATGTCCCAAATCACAAAGGACTTCAATAACAAAATCAACAACCTAACCAACAACTCCAAACAATACAACCAACAACTTCAACAACATATCTAATCTTTTCTCCATAATAAAATGAATTTGGCATGTGGGGGAAAGAACCAACCACACTATGAGCTCACATACCTCAATAGGGATCACCCCTAACGATTTCCACGACGGAAACTTGCTTGATCTCCTCTTTCTCTTCTTCTTCTCCTCTTCTTCTTTTCTTCTTCTC
The DNA here is from genome assembly GCA_036250505.1 of Solanum acaule. NCBI lineage: Eukaryota > Viridiplantae > Streptophyta > Magnoliopsida > Solanales > Solanaceae > Solanum > Solanum acaule. The sequence goes on from JAJOOR010015149.1 coordinate 14,564, forward strand.
TTCTTCTTCTCTTCTTCACTCTCAAACCCTTACTTTCACTCTTTTAAAATGGGATAAAAATGATCCACAATCAGCCTAACACAACAATATAACCTCAAAAGAAATGGCTAGGGAAAAGACCAAAATGCTCTTAAAATTTTCGGACGGATTCCCTGCCAACAGCCCAACTTTCAAAGGGCATAACTCGCTCATACGAACTCGGAATCGAGCAAACTCGGTGGCGTTGGAAAGATCATTCTACAAACTTTGCAACCATAACTGGAACTACACCTAACTCATCCTGAGCTAGTAGTTATGACTTTTCAAAGTTGGCCAAAAACTCACTGATTTCCACACTTAGCCAGCTTTCCATATTTTCAAAATTCTTTCCAAAAATGAAATTTTCAAATTTTAAGCTTCTTCATAGCCATTTCACATTGACGGATGTTACAATATCTCCCCCTTGGAAACATTCGTCCTCGAATGAGGTTACTCTTACAAGGCTAAGGGTGTAACATCACCCGAACACCCAACAAGCAATCATGCAAACAACAACAACATAACAACAAGCTCGCTACAATTCAAAGAGCACTAAGAAGGGTTTTGGGCGGATGTTACAACCACAAGCCTTGGTCCTTTCCATGAAGTTGAGGAAGTGGCTAAGGTTTTGGGCGGCCAATTTTCCAAGGCCAAGGGAACTTCACGACCACCTCCACAAGTCATGGAGTGGACCACGATATGTGGTCCCTCTCGTGAAGGTGGGGCAGTGTGCTCCTAGCTAGGGGCAGCCTTGGCTTGGCCCCTTTGCCTTGGCACTTGTCCCTTGGTCTTGACTCAAATAATCTTATTTCAACCTTAAATGACTTATTAAAATTTGGAGAGTCATTTTACGACTTTTAACCTTACGTTTAGGCTCTAGTTTAACCTATCATTTTTCGGGGTGTTGCAAAACGAGATTTTGAACGAATCTCGAAGTTCATTTTGAAAACTTTTGTGACTTGTATGAATTGCAGGTTTTTGTTGTCAGGTGCATTGCATTGTTTTCATCGCGATCACTTGGTCTTCTCTTGCGATCGCGTAGAGCATTTTCTATGTGCATTACAATTAAAGCTCAGTCGCAATCACGATTGTCAGCGTAAGAGAGTTGACCTTTTTAACTCAACGTGATCACGAGCTTTTGATCATCGTAATCGCAATAAGCATTCTATACCTGGGGAAAATGGTTTTCAAAATTGGGGTTTTGACCCTATTTCACCATTTTTGGGAGTTTGGGTGCTTTTGTGTGGCGATTTGAACACGGTTTTTGAGAACAAATAGCTGGGTAAAAATTCCTAGCCTTAAATCTTCATTTACCCATTGTTAATAATGAATTTAAGCATTCAAATTAATGTTTTTGGAATGATAATTTGGGATTTCTTCAAGAACCCAAGAACTTGATAAAATGATGATTGTGTAATGATTGTGACTCTTTTTAGAAAAAATGAAAAAGGGCCTAAAATACCCTTGAACTATGACTTTTGGTACAATAATACCCTTCGTTAACCTTTCAGGCCAAAAATGCCCTGACGTCAACCTTATTAAGTAGATTCGGGTTGTGGGTTGGAAATTTAATTAATTAGTTTATGTTAAAATCAACCAATAGTATTGTGCCACATAATAAATGAATTTTGTAATTATATTTTCAGATAGAACTATTTAAACTAAGGGTAATTTAGAGCCGAAAGGTTGACGTCAGGGATATTTTTGGCCTGAAAGTTTAACGGAGGGTATTATTGTACCAAAAGCCATAGTTTAAGGGTATTTTAGGTCATTTTCCGTTTAAAAAAAATGGTTTTCACCAATGTGTTACAAATGCCTTGGATAACGTTTTCAAGTAAAGATTTTCGATTTCAAATCTCATTTTTAGAACCAATTTTTTAAAGTGTATGATATATGTGTTGTTATTTCCAAAATCTTATTGTGACTACTTGCCGGATTAGATTGTGTGGCTTTGGACATTGTTCGAAAAGGAAAAATTGAAGTCTCAGATTGACTTTTGATTTAATAGAAAGAAGTGAGCTTCTAAAACTTGTAAACTTTGTAGAATCTTGTATTTCCCTTCGTTGTGTGTGTTGGATAGTGCTGGCAAAATGAGCCCATATTTTGATAACCCGTCCATATTTTAATGGATTGGGTGAGTGACTTTTTACATGGGTAAAATATGGGTAAAATATGGATTAGCCAAATGGGTTATGCTTCTAACTTTTATTCACTCAAAATTCATGATATCACTAAAAATATTGTAACTTCTCTTCCTTTTTATGTTCTTGACTAATTATTTTTCTCTATAATTGAAAAGGTGAAGTCTTTGGCCCTCCAAAAATATATATATATATAAATGTACATTTCTTTTGTTAATTATAATTATATTTATTATTTATTTAATTTTATATTGAATAATAAATAATAGTGTAAAATAAGCAAATCATGTATTAGTATTGACATTGCTTAAAGTGTATTAAGCATGTTTTAGTCCTAAAATGCAAATATTCATTTACTTTGAAATTGAAAATATTTTCCCCTTGTCATTACATAAATTTATTTTATATTGAAAAGTTATAGGGTTTTTTTATTTACTTTTATGATACAATAAAACTAAATGAAGCGTTTTCAACAATTTTCATCTAAAAAAAGACTAAAATGTTTTCTCCATGTTGAATTCTTAAGTAAAGTACTACTTGCTCATGAAAATATGGATAAATATGGGTAAACTAGTATTTTATCCAACCCATTTGTTACCCAATCCATTTTTACCCATATCAAATATGGGCGGGTTGAATTATTATCCATTTTATATTGACCCATTTTCAACCCGACCAAATTTGACCCAACCCACCCATTTGCCACTACTAGTGTTGGAGAATAATGAGAATGAGCTGATGGGTTCGATTATCCCACTTGATCGATCTTAATGATTAAAAAAATGGAATTAATGAAAAAGACAATGTGTTGATAGTTGTGCTTTGTGTATTACCTTGTTGTGGATCGCCCTAATTTGTTGATTGATGAAATGCGTTGATGAAATTATTGTGGACTTGACTTGCTTGAGTTATTGTCTCTTTCTTATGGCGTGAAATTACTTATTTGCATTGATTTATGTGCATCGTGATGAGACATGTGATGATTAAGTTGAAAGGAAATGGTTCTGTCTAGTGATATTGTGTCGAAGGAAAATGGTTTCGGTAAGTGATATTATATAAAGCCGAAGGTAAATGGTTCCGGCTAGTGATATTGTGCCGAAGAAAAATGATTCTGGCATGTGATACTATATAAAACCAATGGAAAATGATTCCGGCTAGTGATATTGTGTCGATGGGAAAGGGTTATGACACGTATTTGACAATTGTGATTTGATGAACTTGATACTTGAGATTAATCTACTTGAAACTTGTAATTGATCTACTTGATAATTGTGATTGATCTACTTGATACTTGTGATTGACATACTTGATATTGTTAGTTGTTGAACTGTGATTGTTGGACTATAATTGTTAAGTCATGTGAGTAGTGCATTGTAAAACTATTATGTTGGGTTGATTTCTATGCATGTTGTAGTTGAGGTGGTTCGGTTGAGATGAAATGAGTACTCATATTCTAGCATAGTTTTGCCTTGTTTAGTAGGTTGCTTGTTGAGTACCGTGTTATTTAGTATTCACCCCTGCTTCTACACTTGTGTAGGTTCCGAGCCCGAGTTCATGTGATCTTTTTTCCTTCATCTTTCTCCGAGGTTTTCTAAGGATACATTGAAAGGTAGTTGCGTGCTTGTCATCCCGGCGAACCCTCTTGTTCCTTACATTATGTTTTATTCTATTTGAGAATCAAAGACTTTGAGACTTGTATTATCTTTCAATTCTCTTTTTATACATTAGAAACTTGTACACGTGACAACCAGATTTTGGGGGTGTTCTATGAAATTGGCTAAGTTTTCCGCTCTTATGCTACTATTTTTTTACTTCCACATTTCTTTCATTTTGTTGGATTTGAGGTTGACTTGTCTTGGTGGGATTAGACAAGTGTCATCACGTTCATTTTTTGGGTCGTGACATTTTCACTACACTAACACCAATATAGTACTCTTCATCTTTTTCACTCTATTTTCTTGTACATTTCATATCCTCAAAACAAAGTAAAATCATCACTATTTATAGGTGATGAATTCTTCCTTGTAATGAATAGGAAGATTATGAGATAACTATAAATAGGATAATTGAATTGTCTAAAGATTACATAGGTTACAAGAATAATTAGTTAGAATAATGAATAAATAACAAGAGGTTACAAAAGTTGCTAACAACTAATGACCACACTCTACAACAATTAATATATGAATAATGGAGGCATATAATGTCATCAAGGAACAAAGCAAATGTTGCACAACAAATGCCACAAACGTGCAACACATTTGACATTTCACAATTATGAACTATGCACTTTAAAATAATATTAAAATGCTTAAAATCCAAATTTTCCTTTGCACTAATGAAGCAATGGTATATTTATTTATTTTTTGGTATAGGTAATACGTCAATTATCAAAGGTGGTTAATCCATCCTGATTAATTGAAAGGATAGTACTAAAAGTAGACACTTAAAACTAACAATTATCAAGGTCATAACATTCAGATCATATTGCTCTTTCGACTATAATATCTAGATGTTTTGGTTTAATCAAGATGGCCACTTGGGTTATTACTGATTGGGGTCACGTATGTGTACTAATAGAGTAATCGCTACCTATTTAATTAAAGTATGATATCTGTCATTTCATAATATCATTTGAAGGAGGAATGTTTTTAAGCCAAAAATAAATATCAAGGGAATTGAGATTCAATAGATGAAAGGAGGGAAATTTTTTGTAAAGATATGACACCTTGGCCTAACTCAACCTCAAAAGCTAGCTCATAAGGGGAGGTTTGTCCAAGTCCATATAAGGAGACCAATTCCCCATCCATATACCGATGTGTGACTTCTTAACACTCCCCTGCACGCCTAGACCTCAACTGGAGCGTGAACACTTCTAAATGAGGGCCCAACATCGGTGAACAACAAATTGGGACGAACTTGACTCTGATACCATGTGAAGATATGACACATGGACCTAACTCAACCCCAAAAGTTAACTCATGAGGGAAGGTTTGTCCAAGTTCATATAAGGAGATTAATTTTCCATCCCTCTACCGATGTGAGACTTCTTAACAATTTTTAACCTATTTTTTTTTAAGGGAAAAGGCTCGAATATGCCATTAAACTTTCAGAAAATGCTCATTTATGTCATCCGTTAAAAGTTTGGCTCATCTATGCCATTACCGTTTAAGAAAAGGCTCATTCATGCCATTATTTTTTAACAGTGGTTTTGCACAACCAGTTTTTACACGTGGCCAATTATAATTCGACCACGTCATTAATTTTTTTATAAAAAAAATCAAAATTCTGAACAAAAATTGAATTATAATTCGGCCACGTCATTATTATTTTTTTAATTCAATTTTTGCAAAACCATTTTTTACACGTGGCCAATTATAATTCTCAATCAGCAGTTGCCCAAGTCATGTCATTCTCAAAGATCCAATGACAAACCTCTATTTTTCCGGGTCCCGACCCGAGTGCAACGAATGCTCCGTGAGTGCGTCCCCAACAAAGATCCAAGCATTTGCCACGAATGCTCCGTGGCAAATGGCAACACCATGATTGATCTTAGCCTTTGAATTCGGGTCCAAAATATCCGCTTCATAGACCCGGACTTTAGGAACCGAATGACAGTAATACAATAAGGAAGGGTACAAGGTCTGATGACATGATACTGATTTGGTGACTTTTCCAGCGTTGATTCCTTTGACTGATCCTATCATGATATTACCATTTGACCCTTTTGTATTTTCAGTCGTTCGAACAACCACATTTCAACCCAACACTGATGTTGCAAAATCAATCATATCTTCAGCGGAGTTAGCACACCGTTTCGTCTCACCAGCGCTCGGTGCTCTTTCACACTCACTCAGAGCATCACCAATCATCTTTGCCACCTGAGAATCATTGGCTGCATGGAAAATTTTCTTCAGCTCATCAATTTTTGAGGTAGAAAAAGGCAATTTAGAAGCAATCACCCGGGGCAAAAAGGACCTTTTAGGCATCTTATCCTTTATATCTGGCATAGGCATGATTGTACCATTCTTCAACATCTTCTCCCGGAAAAACTTCCCAAGCTCAACCCACCGGTTATTTACCTTTTTGCCACTGGTCAATGAAGGAGTTTTGTTTCGGTAATTGGAAAATGTGGCAGTGTCTTTGACATAACCTTTGAAGAGTTTGTCACCTCCGTAAGACTTGAAATTAATATGTGGGTCATTACCTCCTTTGCCATAGGTAGTGAATTCATCAGTACCAGGATCAAGTTCATCGGTAGATTGACCATAGTTGGTGAAATTTGCTTCACCGCCATTTGCGTCCTTAACATAGTTAGTGAACCTGTCATTACCAAAACTTGATTGTTCTCTGTAGTTAGTAAAAGTCTCAGATATACCATTACCTTCAACGCCATAGTTTTTGAATTTGTTTATACTACTGCCTTTGTTTCCATAGCTGTTGGATTTACTATTAGCACCATTCCCATCTTTGCCATAGTTTATGAAAGATTGATTAGCTTCATTTGCATCGTCTGAGTAGGATTTGAATTCTTGTTCCCCACCCGTTCCGTGGTCGGAATAGGAAGTGAAGTGTATATTAGGGATATTAGACCGAATTGGGGCATAATTTGTGAATTTTTGGACCGAACCAGCTCCATTGTCAGCATAGGAATTGAACCCCATGTTGGCATCATTGCTATTTGGGCCGTAATTATTGAATTGCCACGTAGGACGTGAAGTAGAATGTGTGTGTCTACTTGTTCAACTGTATATAAATTTAAGTGTCTATTTGTGCACACACAAAGTTGGAAGGCATAGATATATATAATATGAGGCCAAGCTAAATAACATGTTTATGTATTATACCGAATTAGTGCGATCCGATTTTTTCTATTATGTTTTTGGTTAAAACCAAAATCAAATCAAATTTTGTACCAAACCTAATGAAGATTACTTCAAGAAACTGAAACAGAGAGGAGCATAAGAGTTACTTACATTGAAAGATGAAAATAATTAAAATATGCATCTTATTTATTTTATTTATTTCTTACAAAGAGTGCAAAATCCTTTATGGATGAATAAAAGTGAACGTAGGGGATACATTACTTTGCCCAAATATAGAGAGAACAATAGAAACTTTGAATATTTATTAAAACCAAGTTTTACTACTTGGCTCAATCAGCAGTAGCCCAAGTCATGTCATTCTCAAAGATCCAGTGACAAACCTCAATTTTGCCGGGTCCTGACCCGAGTGCAATGAAGGCTCCGTGCTTGGGTCCCCATAAAGAAGTATCCACATGGCAAATGGCAACACCATGATTGATCTTAGCCTTTGAGTTCGGGTCCAAAATATCCGCTTCATAGACCCGGACTTTAGGAACCGAATGACAGTAATACAGTAAGTAAGGGAACAAGGTCTGGTGACATGATACTGATTTTGTAACTTTTCCACCGTTGATTCCTTTGACTGCTCCTATCATGATATTCCCATTTGATCCTTTTGTATTCTCAGTCGTTCGAACCACCACATTTCGACCCAA